>JAJUPC010000587.1:0-183741 GCA_023614405.1 Avena insularis | reverse complement strand
TTAGTAATCTCTTGGCGTAGTAAACAATTTACCTACATCAAATATTCACCTTCATGTGGAATCGTCCATGACCAGCCGAGCTACTTTAGCAACATAACGGTGAAATCAAGTATAATATTGCTCTCCAAACCTTTTGGAAGATTAGAACTGACTAGATGTCTCAACCACACAATTCTCATCAAACATGAGAACATGACTTTGCCATATTATACTCTATCATTGTTGTAACAAAACTTCGTTTCGAGATATCACAATATCTTCCACCTCATCATGGTTTGAAACAACTCTTTGAATCCTAGATAACCTTGATATTAAGATAATCTTTTGAATATCAAGAATCATGGAGACAAACATGATACTCATATACTAACACTTGGAATTGTCACTCTTGTTCAATACCAATTATTAAACTTCATGAATGTTAGGAACTTACTGAAAGTTTGCGTAGGACTTTTAAACTTTTTAGATTAACACTTTAAAACAATACGATACCAGTTAATTAAAGTAACTAGCCAGAATTCTATAGTTCTATCATCTCAGGTATAACTTCAAGCGCAAGGTGGTAAGCGGATGCCAATGACTGGCAACAACTATACCAAATTCACTTTGATTTTGGTTTATGATAAATTGAGTTCTAATTAATAATTAAATTAATCTGAAGTGAACTCCACTCAAAACAATATCCCTCCACATTGTTTTAGTGATCACATGAACCAAATCACCATATCAAAACCGATCATCACGAGAGTTGATATAGTTTCAATGGCGAACAATCAACATGTTCATCATATCTACTATATGACTCATGCTCTACCTTCCGGTAATCCGTGTTCTGAGGCCATATGCATACATGCTAGGCTCGTCAAGATCAAACCTTAGCTACCGCATAAGCAAATCTGGCTTGCTTCGTTGTATTCACCGGAATCAAAGACACCCGATCATCACGTGGTGTGAGCGACACAGCTTTAGCAGCGGTGCATACTAAGGTGAACACTTTAGAACTTGAAATTTATGTGCATGAGGATCATCTTATAATGCTACCGTAGTCTACTAAGCAATACAAGATGCATAAAGGATTAACATCACATGCAATTCATAATATGTGATATGATATGGCCTTTCTTCTTTGTGCTTCCGATCTCCATCTTCAAGCACGAACATGATCTCCATCATCAAGGCATAGCATCAAAGGTCAATGGCCTTCTTCATGGTTGTCGTCCACCAGCCAACTATTACAACTATTTTGAATAGACCATGAGTCTTAACGAAATTAAAGACAACCATATGGCTCCTGCCGGTTCCATAACTTACAATAAG
This sequence comes from Avena insularis, assembly GCA_023614405.1. Lineage (NCBI taxonomy): Eukaryota > Viridiplantae > Streptophyta > Magnoliopsida > Poales > Poaceae > Avena > Avena insularis. Next base: position 182,424 of record JAJUPC010000587.1, on the reverse strand, counting down.
GAACATTGCATACATCAAATATAATCACAATCATGGCCATATCACATCCTTTGCTTTTTACCCACGCAAAACAAAGTTAGGCGCCTCTACTTTTCTTTGCATATTTTACGTCAGTTTGGGGCTTTCAATAAGTGTCGTTCTAACTTACGAACAAGAACCACAACATTGATACTAGCATTGTTGATTACCGTTGTAAATTGGATCTTTACTATGCTAGGAGAAAGCAGGCACCATAAAGCCACTTATGCAATCGAGTTGCATGTCAGGCGTGGAGCCAAGTCTCATGAGCGATGTCATGTAAGGTTAGCAGACGCTTCATCAACATACTGTAAGATGCAAAGTACACAAAAAGCAATCTACAATAAAACATCAACGCCCTGACCATTGTGTTCTACTCGTGCAGAGATCTACATATAGACATGACTCGATACCCTTTAGGGGTTGTTAGCATGGAAAACAAAATTTTCTATCGCATACAAACAAACAAGCCAAGATCTATCTACTATATTGTAGCAAGTCGATAGAGGAACTCACCTCGAAGATTCCAGCGGTTAACGAGCAGATTCTGTGGGTGATGTGGTACTCTTTCCGATCTCAAGATCGTGAAGCGATCCTTCGGTATCACGTTCAAGCAGCTCACGCGATCGGTCCTGCGTTCGGTGCCTAGAAAGGTTGAAGACCTTCCTCTCCTTGTTCAGCGAGGCAGCGGAGGTTGTAGCACTCTCCTCATGATTCGGCCAGCACAGCGAATGGTACAGGAAGTAGAGGGAAATCCCTTGAGCTTCGCCTTAAGCGGTCTGAGTATGGTGGAGCTTATGAGAGAGGCTATTAGTGGTCTAGTAATTAGACACACCAATTAGAAGGCTCTAAACCAATTAGAAGGCTCTAAACGCTGGCTAAAGCAATTAGAAGCTCTAAACCAAAAGCGGCTCTAAGCGGAGGTAGAAGATAGGAACTTGTGTGTGCTAGGAGGGCCCTGCCCTCCTTATGGAAATGGGAGGCTGGCGGCCAAGGGAGAGAGTCCTCCCCAAGTCGGCTTGGTGGGCGCCGCCAAGGGAGGAACCCTCCTCCAATCAACCTCCACCAATCCTCTTCCCACTTCCCAAAATTGCGTTTGACTTTCAAACTAGCCGTTTGACTTTTCAATTTTGATTTAAATAAATCCTTTATTTTGGACAGCGAAGACACCTAGTACATGATGCAATCATTCAACTTACAATGACACATTCATGTACCTTCCCCCTCACGGTCTTGGGACATTCAGGGACCTTCTAGAATGTTCCGATGAAAACACGGAACCATTCCCCAACTCGAAATGGGACTTTCCTTATATGAATCTTATTCTCGGACCATTCCGGATCTCCTCGTGATATCCGGATCCCATCCGAGACTCGAACAACATTCGGTCTCTTTCTCATAATACCATAACTACTCAAACAACCTTGAATCCTTAAGTGTGTCTCCCTACGGTTAAGTGAATTATGCTCTTTTGGACATGATGAGACACTTCTCCGATCAATAACCAATAGAGAATCTGGAAATTCATATGGCTCCATATTTCTACAATTACTGCGATCGAATGAACCACTTACATACGATACCAATTTCCCTTTGTCTCACGATATGTTACTTATCCGAGGTTATGATGCGTCGGTATCTCTTGCATACTAGTTCAACCTGCGTTCTTGATAAGTACTCTTTTCTCGTTCCGTGATATGATCCCTTGTGACCAGTCACATGCTTGCAAGCTAATTGGATGACATTCCACCGAGAGGGCCCAGTATATCTATAAAATCATGTGGATGGACAAATCCCTCTTGATCCATAATGTTTGATAACACTTTCCGAACACTCAATGCCACCTTTATAGCCACCACATTACGGTGTGGTGTTTGATGACATCAAAGCATCCATCCAGTAAAATTGATATGCATGATCTCATGGTCGAAGGAATTAGGTTACTATGTATCGAGAAAGCATATAGCAATTGAACTATTGAAATGACTTGATCTTTATACTACGATTATCTATAGGAGTATGTCCACCATATCATTCTCCTAACGATATGATCTTGTTGTTGATAACATCTCAATTTTCATGATATGGAAACCACAATCATCAATCAACCAACAAGCTAGTGAAGTATAGAGGCTATACTAGGGACTTCAAATTAAGTTTACAAATCACACAAGTATTAATGGTTTCCTTGTTAATACTATTATAGCATGAATGTAAACATTTATCATAAGTATGAAGATATGATAATAACCTATTTTATTATTGCCTCTTGGGCATATCTCAACATTATTCAAATGTATAAACTTTATTCCATGTCAAGTGATCAACTTATAGGCTTGCCTTTGAGCAGTAAAAGTGTAATCATGTAAATTGAGAGTGTGAGAGTTGTCATGAAAACATATATACTAAAGTATCTCAATTCTCACATAAATAAATCAAAGACGTTTCAAGCACTACTTTTCTATTCATTGTCCTTCAAAATTTTAGTTTTAAGTAATTGAGAGCATGCCAAAAAAAATATTTAGTTTATTTTTTGAGGTAAAAGCATGAAGACAAAAACCCCGCTGCAACTTTTATAGATTATATAGAGTTACAAAAGAATATTTACAACCAAATTCCACCTCAAAAAAGAGGGATAACATGCTAATCAACTATCTCCTGTCTAAATTGGTTTCAATACAAATCTTAAGACCCTGATAATACTTCTTCTTAATTCTATAAAGGACCCATCTTAATTCCTGGCTACAATAGCCTTCAGGTCTCCATTGATGCATCTTTGATTGTTGAAAATTTCATTATTTCTGCAAATCCAGATGCTCCAAGTTCCAATAATCAGAATTTCCATTGCAAAAGGGACCTTGAGATCTTTTTTAATACTGTCTAAAACTATAAAGATGCTTTGATCAGCCGAATTGACCTGTGAAATTTCAGCCCAGCAGGCTCTTGCAAAGGGGCATTCCCAAAACAAATGTAAACTGGTTTCTTCACTATTGCAGCCTGGAAGACACAATCATAAGATGCGGAGAAAACATTTCCTTTTCGGAAGATTTCTTGTGTTGAGTCTATCAAGAAGAGCCGGAAGAAGAATTTGTGCTTTTGTTGACAAGAAGATTTCCATATCCAAGAGAAATGTGGCTGCCTTTGGTTGGTAACCGACTAAAGAGCAGTAAGCCTTTTTGACCAAAAATTACTGCCCCAAATGTAAGACCAACAATCAGATTCCCCTTCCTGCTTGAATTGAGAATTTGATCAAGACTTTGGTATTCTGATAAACTTGTTGGGACAAAAGGAAGATAAAGAGATCTGAGTATTTGCGATGTCACGAGAACTCAGCGAGAGATGTGAGGTCTTTTGCATATGAAAGGAGGTGAGGAAGCTTATGTTGAAGGCAACTATCATTCCACATATCGATCCGAATAGTGTGGATTCCCATTTCCAACCAAGCACTTTGCAAGTCCTTTAAAATGTCAATCGGTTTTAGATGAGCTTTCCACCAAAAGGATCCCTCAAGACTTCTTCCGGTAGCTTATCATTTGCAATAGTAAGTATTCCAAATCAAGTGAACAGGAATATCATATGATTATAAAACTTATCCAAATTCTTCAAAAGAAGAGCAGAATTTTGAACATTAATATCAAGAACTCCAATCCTCCACAGCTTTTGGGTCTAAAACTTTCTTCCATGCAACAAGAGCGGTACCTCTAGCTTGAACATCGAAGTTTTCTTTCTCCTGAACATTGCCTCATATATTTAATCAACTGCTCCTTGATAGTGACAGGAGATCAAAACAACTCATGTAGTATATGGGAAGGAAGATATGCACAGATTTAACTAGCAATTTCCCCATAATTCAGGAAGTCGACTATTCCACACAACCTTCTTTCAACTCTCGAACAATAGGCGAGAAGTGTTCCATAGGAGAGTTTATTCAAGCTCGAGGGGCAAACCAAGGTAGGTAAAGGCAAGGAACCATTGAGGCAAGAAAGGGTATTAGCAAAATGCCCAAGCCTCTACGAATCCATATTAATTGGCATCATCTTTGGACTTAGAATAATTGACTTTGAGTCCGATTGGAAAGAGCAAAGTATGAAGGATTGCCTTAAGACACAAGAGTTGCTCAGAGTCGGCCTTAAGGATTACTAAAGTGTCATCTGCATACTGAACCACAGGGAAGTCAGGACAGAAAACATTCTCAGTGGGCAAAGAAAGAAGACCCAGGTTCATTGCCTTATTGAGGATACTTTGAAGAGATCGGCTGACGAACAAACAATAAAGGAACAAAGGATCTCCTTGCGACACCTTCGATGAAATTTTTTCCCAGGCACACCATTTAAAAGCACAGAGGAAGAAGCAGACCCCAAGATCATCTGAATCCAGGAAATCCATTTAGCTCCAAAACCTTTGGCTTTAAGGATCTTGATGATTGCAGAATGCTCAATTACATCAAAAGCCTTCTCAAAATCCAACTTAAAATTAAAATGTCCTCCTTTGACTTGTGGCATTGATCAAGAAATTCAAATGCCCAACCTAAACAGTCTTGGATAGATCTTTGTTTGAGGAAACCATATTGATTCTTGTGAACAAGTTTAAGGATGACTTTTTGCAGTCTATTAGCTAGAATCTTGGTTATAATCTTAAGGACACTATTTAGCAAAGAAATAGGCCTAAAATCAGCAGGAGTCAAAGGGCAACAATTTTTGGAATGAGGTGATAAAGAAGAATTAATTCTTTCAAAGAGGCATTCCCTTCATAGAACTCAACAAGTAGATGCTTTACATCATCCTTGATAATAGGCCACTGACTTTATGAATTCATTATTAAAACCATCGGGGCGAGGGGACTTAGTTTATCGGGCTGTGATGGACACTCGTGGCATCACTAAAGTTTTGTTCCTTTTGCATAATGATTTCTCATAACAGCCAGGAGGTGAATCCATCGTGATTCTGACTGCAGAATACCAAGAATCTTACCCACTATAGCATTGCTTTGCTACAAGTGTTTAATCGACTCATAGCCAAAATCTAGGAGTTTCCTCCATGAATATCATTAAGTAGGCCAGTGAAGTTGTTGGCATCCCATGAAGTTTGACACGCGTAAAGTTATACCATTCTTATGATTAACAAGTCAAACTTTGGCATGCTCACAAAAACCGCTAAACATTAATTCAATCGAACAAATTCTTTCAAAGAGAGCTATTAAGTCAATCAGCATTCTCGGTGGTGTTGGTATCTCTAGAAATAAGCCTTCAAGACTAAGCACTACAACACCCAAGCCTTCAATTGGGAACTTTTTCTTATTACAATTGTTTAGCAATTTTAGGCAAGACTTGGTAAATTCTGAGAGTTGTAACAAAATGTACCAATTAAATACCCATGCAAACAAAATCTTACTACAATGAAAGACTCACTCCCACCAATATAATATCTCAACATTTACTACTAATTAGCATGGGTTCTCAAACTTCAAAAGTGGGAGTCATAAGGCATACCTCTCATGTTTGGTTCCACTTCTCTCTTCCTTTTTATTTGTTTCTTGGAAACTGAAATCGACCACTCTCTACAAATATATAGAAGACCTCGTGGAAAGAAAAGAAGAGGAAAATAAGGAAAAATAGAGAAATATTTTTGTTGTTTTTAAGAGAGGGACTTTAAAGAATAGAAAATTAGCGGCAAAGCTTGGCTAGAAAATTTCAAAAGAAAACTAGAAAGAACTAAAAGATAAAGTGTTGGAAACCAACACGAGTGTATAAACTCAAATGAAAACACAACCTCTAAAATAAATAAAGCAAATGAACTCCATGTAAAGATACATGAGGAAGCTTACCCAAGCTTAGGCTTTGCAAGCCCTTCTATTTATTGTGGTGGCGGGAAAAGTCATTACTCCATTTAAGTGAATTGAGTTGAGAGGTTACTTGTTGATTCTCGGAGGTTCAAGAGGCTATGCATCCTCTCCAGTCCCTCAAGTCCTTGGAAATCTTGGTATGTGGCGAACGGGTTTGTGGCTCCTCCTCTTGATAAGGAACTTCTTGCTCCTCCTTTCGGTCCTCATCCTCCTCTAGAATCTCTTCCTTGGGTTGGTGTTGCTCAACCTGCAAATCATATAATAAGCGTCCTTCTCGATAGAAAGACCATTAGGCAAAGGAATGGGGTAGATATGCCCAGCTCCGACAATATCACGAGATAATAAACACCACCTCTCTAGTGAGTATTCCACAGGATCTCAAAGTGGAGAAACCAACACATGTCTCACCTAATGCGGGTTGCAACTCACCTAGGCCGAGGCTTAGGGAAGTGGCAAACACGGTGATAGCGCCTCCACCAGTGATTGGTCCTTGGCTTTGGGAGGCTTGGTGCTTAAGTAGCACACAAGGATGGCGCCCAAGTTGAGTGACAAGCCGATTGATGTAAGCAGCCTTTGCAAGTACTAGTATGTCCTCCTCGTTGAGTCTCATGAACTCATTACGTGCACTGCAAGGTGTTAGCAATAAGATAGAACAAATAGCGAATTGCAGGATGTGAATATTCTTCCTTGTTTATTCTAGTAGTGGAACTCATTCCATTATAGTATTGTTCAGGGGTGGGTTCTAGGCCAGTAAGGATGTGCGTAAAGCATGAATATCATTGTTTGGCAAATTAAAACATGCGCACCATTCATCTAATGTTAAAGTGTAGTTGTTGTTCATCAGACGGAAAGAAATAGTATCCTCTCCTTGCCATTGTTTAACGGTGCTTCGCAATAAACTAAGAAATTCAATGGTTAAGCGGCGATAAGTAGGTACATCATTGTACACAAAGTTCTGCACCCAGCTCTATTGCAAAGTAAATTGAAGTCATTAGAAATACCGAGTTGGTTCAATATAATGGGGCAAGCCCACTTGGTGGCCTTCACTTCGCAGTTCTCGATCCTGTTGAAGCAATCACGATAGGCCTCATCCCTAAACCGTATCCCCATGCGTTCCTGAGCGGCAGCCCGAGAAGCGTTAGCGGTGGCACGAGCACGAGTTTGGCTCCTTGTGTTCATCATCTAAAACATTGGAGAAAGGCAAAATAAAACTTTTGATCAACAACGATAAGTGCATCATATTCCTCATCATAGCACACTAAAGAATTCCCCTCAAAATAATAATCTAGGTAAGAAAATCATGGCAATTGGTTAATAGTAGGTCTTACCCTAGATTGACAATTACAATAGATCGAAGATGAATTTGCGAAAAGTAATTGGAGGATTGGAGGAGAAACATACCATAGATCACTTGTGTGCGAGGAAATCGAACTAAGTTGAGTAGAGATGGAGATCTCTTGAGGTTTTGAGAGAGTTTGGAGGTAGAAGAAAGAAAAAGGATTGAAGTTTTGGAGTTGGGAGTACCTTCCGTGCTATTTTGTGGTGGACGCCAACTATACTGGCGGAACTATACTGGTCGAACAATGTGTTCTGGCCGTATAGTTAACCTTTGTCAAAAATTTAGTGTTTCCTCTGGGCGTAGCTATATCGGGCACAACTATCTCTGATGAACAAAATGTTCCGGCCGTATAATTAGTCATTAAACCGTCATCCTGCGAAAGAAAATTTGCAAAGCATCGATATCATATGGCCGAACTATCACGGGTGGAATTTTATTCTGCCATTATGGTTAATAGATTAAAATCTCGATACATATGAAAATAAATTATCTGAGGCATTGATATCTATAAGACCGGAGCTATCTGACCAGAATTTTTTCCCACCGTATAGTTAATGGCTAAACTCTCGATGAGATATTGCGAAAAAATTTCGATGGCAAAAGATATCTATCGGTAGGAACTATATGGCGAAATTTTTTCCTTACGTATAGTTGGTCGTTAAACTCTCTGTGCATCAAAAAAATTATGTTTCTTAAGTAAACTATTTATTTTCATGTAACTTAGTGATATACCTTGTTTTGACAGAAAATTAACGATAAATAGTGTCGACCAACAATAGCATGAATAAAGAGGAATTTCAAGTACTACTGAACTTCTTCTCCTCAAATAGAGTTTTCTAGCACTCTTTATTAAACATAAACTTAAAATAAACTAAAAACTAGCAAACCTTTATTTCACATGGGTTGCCTCCCATAGAGCACTCTTTTATGGTCAATAGCTTGACCTTGATGATACTCACTTGGGCCAGATGAGTGGAACACCCACTCCAAAGTAATTGGCCTTCAAAGTCATGGCCTCCTTTTCATCATGCTTAGCTTTCTTCTTCCTGGGGAAATGAATAACAAAAGGATCTCGCGAAGATAATTGCAGCTCCATGTTCCCTTCATGCAAATTAATCAAAGCCTTAATAGTTCTTAGAAAGAACGGCCTAATATAATAGGGCGATAGCATCTTAGGGCATATCAACTATAGAAATCAATGAGAGCAGGACAGCCTTTAATGTATACTAAAGTGTTCTCCTTAATCCTGCGACTTGTTTGTAGGTAGAATCTACTAGATGCAATTTTAGCTCAGTAATTTCAAAGGAGACAAGATTTAACTTGTTAAAAGACTCTTTGTAATTGTTGAGGCAGCTTGCACCTAGATCCAAAGTCTGACTATCTCATTTGTTCCAATTTTAATCTTAATAGTAGGCTCAAATATGTCATCTAGTTTAACAGGTAATTTTTCAAAAAATTGCTTGTATTCTTCTTCAAGCTCATGTACCTTTATCGCTACTTGATTGACAAAATGTTGGTACATAGCTTCCTCACTACCTTCACCGGAATCTTAACGTTGATCCTTTTACGAGATCTTCAGCGGTGTAGCTTGGTGAAGGAGCATTACTATAGTCAAGTTCTTCAGGCTCCTCCCTTTGGATCCTCATCATTTTGAGTTTTTCAACAGGATTGGGCTCAACTTTACCTGCAAATTTAGATAGAATGAGAGTTTGACTCTCGGTTAACTTACCTAGCTGTGCCTCAACGATCCTTGTTCTTTCTTGAAGGGCCTGCAAATCATTTCTCAAACTAACAGCTTGGTTAGATAATTTACCAAGCCTGGCATCATGGTTCTCTGTAATTTTAACTAGAATATTATTTTGTTCATTTTGTGAGTCTATGAAAGACTTAAGCGTTTCTTGGACACTACCATTACTAGTTCCCATATTATTATTAGAGTTACTTGCAGGACTAGCATAATGTTTCTAAAAGTTAGGATTATAACTCTTCCTCCAAACAAGGTTATAATCATTACGAGCTACGAAGTCTATTTCTTCAATATTTGTTTCAGGGGTGGCTCTTACCTAGGTTTCCGTACATTTTACGGCTAGTATGAGCTCATCCAACTTAGCATTGAGATCTTCGTTCTCTTGTGGTGAGATAGGGTTCACCTTCTCTGTGTTTGATCTTTCCACATGTCATTGGGCATGGTTGTCTTGCATATTGTCTAGCAGCTGCTTTGCTTCGGTAATATGTTTATCCATAAATGTTTCTCTAGTTGCAGTATCAAGCATAGACTTAGACACAGGATTGAGAGCATTGTAAAATAAATGGAGGATTAACCAATCTTCCATCCCATCACTAGGACAGTTTCTTAGACATTCTTTCATCCTCTCCCATGCAAGTGCTAGTGGCTCACGCTCTTCCTGTCTAAAGTCAGTAATATTAGATCAGAGTTGCATAGTCTTTGTAAGTAGGAAAATTTTAGTCATAAATAAAGAAGTACATCCCATCCATGATGTAATAGTATTTTTAGGCAAAGATAGCAACCATTCTTTTGCTCTCCCTCTTAGAGAGAAAGTAAATAGACGCAATTTGACCGCATCAGGGTCAACGCCTTTTATACGCATCATATCACATATTTCAGTGAAAGTATTCAAGTGCATACCTACGTCTTGATGTGAGAGCCCTTGATTGGTTACATTGAACCAAAAATTAAGTAATGGGGCTTAATTTCATAGTCATCGGCGATTGCTGGCTGAGTAATAGAATCGCATAAATAATCATTATTGGGATTAGCAAACTCCCCAAGCTTATTTTCAGCCATACTTCCTATGTTTTTGGGTTTTCTTAGAGAAAGAATTATAACAGTAAAATCAAGAATTTAAAGGCTAACTAATTTTTTGGTTTATAAAATAAAGATTAAAAGCAAACTAACAAAATTAAAAACAAGAACTAAAACTAGCAAGGTTCCTAATAACCTCACAGGGTAGCTATTGCTTCCACAACAGCAGCCTTGAAAAAGGGTTGATACCTTGATCCGGATTACGATGTAGTATAACTTGTTCCCTAGTAGACCTAGGTTATGAATCCTTAGGAAGCGAATGCATAGTGAAGTTACTTTAATAGACCTTGAGTTTTAGAATTCCTTTTGTGTTTTACGGACCAATAGCTTGCGTCTTTTTGTTGTTATCGATGATGGAGAGAGAGGGCCTAGGGCGTTCGGTTTCACCTGTAGCTATGCAAAACATCTGATGGGAATAAAAGATAGAAATAAAGTATGTGTGTACTTGTTAGAGCAAGATAAATTATAGGGATTTTTATTTTCGTGCCCTCGGTTCGTTAGTTGTACTCAGTTTTCCCTAGCCGCTTAGTTTTTCCTCACTTTTGCCCATCTCCTTATGAAACTCTCACATGGTGCGAAACTCGTTGTCGTCAACCTTGCCGTTACATCTTTGACAAGTGGGGCGTGTTCGATCGGGTCCCATAGTGGACCCTCATTTACATCTTGTGAGTAGGGCCACGTTTTGTTGGGTCCTGTAGTGTACCATTGCTGTTACATGCTAACAAGTGCGGCCGTGTTCAGTCGATTACCATAGTGGACACCTCTCTCAACTTATCCAGATCAGCATCAGACCCACAACTTATCCATGTGAGCACCGGACCCATAGCTTATCCATGTGAGCGCTGGACCCACAGCTTACCCAGGTTGGCGTTGCAAGATGGTAGTGAGGATCGCGGTGTGGGCGTGGGCAGGCATCTCTATGTGGACGAACATCGATGGCGGCGACAGCGAGCAGCTTGCTCGTCGTCGAAGAAGACGACGGGGCAGAAACAAGCCTGAATAGGTACTAGGCTCTAGATGGGCTAACTTGGGCCTGGTGGGCCGCGACAAAGCTTGTGGGAAGGGTTGCTGGCTTGCGCACTGGGCGGCAGGTAGGAGAGAGGGAAGGTGGGCTTCGGCCTAGGCTGCTGCTGGTTTTCTATTTTTATTCAGAAAACATTTTTCCAATTCTGTTTTCACTTCTCTCTTTTGTATTTTCAAATACTTTCTATTTTTGAATCATTTCAAAAATACCAGAGATTTATGAAACTATAGAAAATATTGCAGGGGCCCTTTTATTCAAATTGGGCTCCACACTTTTGTAGTTTTCAAAGTTCAAACTATTTTGAATGGGGTTTCAAAGAGAGGGAAGAATTAGGGATTTAGGGTTTTCATCAATTTTTCTTTGCATGCATTTTTACTCTTAGCAAAATAATGATGCTCATGATGCACAAACAAACCCTAAGTACTCATTAACAGAAACTAGGGTGTTACAGGCATCTCCCTCTCCTACTCTAAAAAGTTCATTCCATCAAGCAATTCTTTTTAGAAGGTATCATCAAGTCAACGATCAGTATGTGGGGTTGAGCACTACTAAGGTTAAGCCCTTAAGACAAAAATATGGCACCAAAGTTGTCGATGGACACTTTCTCTTGTTCTAAAAGGTTTGAAATAAAATCCCAAGAGTTGTTTTTCAAACTGATTTAATGTCAAAGTCTTAACCAAAGAGGTGACAAAGCCTTTGAGCTCAAACTCTAAAGATAACGAACTAAGCATGGAATCGAAATCAAGTGCAACCAAACGAACATAAAATGATCATGAATAAGCTTACATGAAGAGGGAAAATAGGAATGTGGTACCTCCTCTTGCTCGTTCATCTTCTACTTGAGTCAAGTCTTTTGCGTTCATCCCATAGCTCGATCACTAGAAGTGAGTAACTTGCATAAAGAATCAACACGAACCGAGATAAATTTTGCATAGGTAACTCTAGAGAATAGTCTAATTTTTTTGGGTTTTCTTTTATCGAATGCAAAACTGAAAGTAAACATGCATTGGAACAAAAACAAACAAAAAAGAAGAAAGAAAAATATGAATGCAAAAAGGTGGGAGGAGTTTAACCTCCCCAAGCTTAGGCTCTTGCCTAACTAGAATTAGTTGTTGCTACCGTTAGGTGGCGGCTACTGATACGGGAAGTTTGGGTAGCGGTTTGGAAAGTTGGTCATGAAAGATGTGAAATATTGGGTGAGATTGACTATGTTGGCGTTCGCATCATACAACATGTTCTCTATGTTGTCAGCAGGTGCACCACCTGGTCAAAATTGCTCTCGAGACATAGTTGAAGCCCGACTATGGTGGAGGCATACCTTATTGTTGATGCTGGTGGAAGGCTTTTGTTGGTGGTGTTCTGGCGAAATCGTCCATCCTGCCATGCCAGCCTCCTCCTTCTTCACCTTGCTGATGTTGGCCAGCTATTGCATTTTCCCACTTGGAATGGCCACCTGGTGGCGTAGTCCTTCCTGAGAGGATCAGTGCCTGCTTGAACTCCTCCTCGGTGAGGACCCAACTCTGTTTACCTGGCAAACCAAAAGCTTGGAAAAAAGCAAGCAAGATTTGGTGGAGATCACCGTTAGGAGCAAAATAAAACTGGTAAGCACAAAGGAAATGCTCTGGCAGGTAGACACTCATGAACTTGGTGCTAGCCGTATGAATGTCATCCAGGTCCTTATTGCCATCCACGGCTCTTTACTATGGTAGGACAAATTCGTTTGCGTAGGCAATTTGTGTGATCAACCCGCCACAACGACTATCCCCCGCGGAAGCTGGCCTTTGGCGGCGAAAGGCCCCCAAGTTTACCTTGTGCTCCATCTCTGGATGCAAGGCCATATGAATTACACTCATCTCGGGGCCTGCCATTGCCCCAACATCGCATTTTCCAAATAAAGAATTAACAAGGAAGGTATGAAAACAATGTATAGTTCTCCCTCGTGGGAGAATCCGAAACTATCACAAATTCATAGAAGGTCAAGTTGTGGAGTTGTCCATTGAGCACAAAACTTACAGTGCAATTTCACTCCTGGGTCTCAAGATCATCGTGGTACGATGAAACAAACTCGAACGTGGCGAGCTTGTAGGTGTGAATGGAGAGGTAGGAGAAGTCAACCATGCCAACTTGCATAGTCATCTGCTCGAAGTCCTCCAGAAGACCCTGGTGGGAGAGAAACTGACGGTCTACCCACTTGGTGGGCAAAACCTTGCGGTTGCTCACCCTCTCGTAGTCTCGTCTCATGGCAGCCCTCAAGCTATCCACCTCCGAGCGTCTCTTCTTCGAACCATGCGGCCTGGCGGAGCCCGAAGGTCCCACCGTACCCGAGCCCTTGCCTGAGCGGAACATCCTTCCAATATTATGCATTGTGCTGCGAAATTTTTGAAGAAAACTATAGGCATCAAGTTTCTATCATATAAGCAAACGATTAGAGGCAGAAATTATAAATCCTAACATGAGGAATCAATAATAATCTTAAAATATGATGAACTCATCTAAATAGTCAATGTGATGAATTCAACCATGGATTTCAGAAAATAGAGTATGGATCGGATGAGAAACTTACCAATGTGAAGATTCCCCCACTCAAAAACACGAAACCAATGAAGAATCAAAGGTTTGAGAAGGCTAAAATTTGAGGTGGAAAGAGAAAGAACAAGGAAGAAAGAGGAAGAAGAAGAAGGGGGCTGGCTGCGCCAGCCGTCATTGCCTTTACTGGCGGCATACCTTGCACGGGTGGTACAGGCATGGCCCACCCATACCGGTGGTCGTCACCGTTGGATCAACATTAGGGTTCAAGATCAAACTTGGTCGACCTGGTACAGGCGCGTGGTACGGGCGTACCCTGGCCATACCAGTGGTCGTTATCTATTCGAAGACCGACGTTGATTTTCGTTGATGTTTGGTACGGTAGCGTGCAGGCGTCTTGCTGACCGTATCGTTGATCGTCGCTAGAACTGTTTCTGCCGTAGGTTTTGTCAAGACATGGTACGAGCGCGCGGTACGGGCATACCACAGCCGTACCGATGCTCGTTATCTTTACTGAACCCATTTTCTTTTCTTTGTTTTTCCCTTGATTCTCAACTTCATTAAGGTAAATTCTCTTAACGAATTAAAAACTCAAAACAAACTTATTAAATAATATAAATAAAATAGTAAATGCAAAAATAAAAAAAATAAACTAAACTTATCAAGAATGGGTTAACTCCCATTAAGTGTTCTAATTCTAGAGATTTGACTAATCAAACTCCATATCATCGGCGTTCATCTCAAGCGGCGCTTTTTCTTTAGTTTTTGTTGCTTGATCATGCTTAGGCGGTGGAACGCATTTTTCATTGTGCTCTTGTTTCTTAGGAAAGTATCGAACAATATGATCATCATATATTAAAGATAATCTTACCCCTAGAACAATCTACAGTAGCTCTAGTTGTACTAAGAAAAGGTCTTCCAAAAATGATAGATAGTTTGTCATCCTCACAGATATCAAGAATAATAAAATCAGTTGGTATAACATGCTGATCTATTCTAAGTAAAACATCTTCAATCATTCTGATAGGTATTTTAGTTGTCTTATCCACCATTTGCAGTGTTATTGAAGTAGGAGAACATTCTCCAAGATTAAATTTCTTAAATAGGTAATAAGGCATAACACTAACACCCGCTCCTAAATCACAAAGAGCATTGAATATATTAGTTTTCCCTATTGCACAGGAGATGGTTGGTATCCCTGGATCCCCAAGCTTAGCAGGAAGTTTATCATCAAAGCTTGTCATAACCGCTACAGTCTTGGTTACTTTCTTTTTTCTATTAAGTATATCTCATATAAAATTTTATAAGTAGAAACTTAAATAGCATCAGTTAAAGGAAGTTCTAAACACAAGTTGCTTAGTGCCCGACAAAAGAATCATAAATAAGCGTTATACGGTTAGTAATAAACTCGGTTAGGGTAAGGAATTTTCTTTTTGGTAGGTATTACCTTTTCTTTTACCTTTGTCACTGGTTCAGCATTCTTTTTATTTTTCCTTGCAACTGATTTTTGCTTATTGGCGTGTTCTTCACGCGGGATAACACCTTGCTCTTCTTGCTCCTTTATGTGATCGGTTTCTTCCCTTGAATCGATAGTCTCAACATCTGAATCATATGATTTATGCTTATCTCGTGCTTCCTCTTCTTCTTGAGTGCTAGAAGTTTTATTCTCCCTTTTCTAGGCTTCGTAATCAATATCACCCTAGGGGGTCTACTAGATCATCTTCTTCTTGACTCATATCCCGAGTCTCTCTTGCTTTTGGAGCTTGCTCCTCTTGATACCAAGGTGGCCATTGTGGTTCCTGAGTTTCTGTACCACGCCTAGTAACAATGTTAGTAGAAATAGTATTGAAATTTCCTTGGTTCAAAATAAAAGTTTGGGTTTCATTTATCTGCTCACACTGGGTTTTAACCATACTTAGATATCTATCTAAATGTCTTGTGGCTTGACCTAGGTCATTAAAAACTTCTGTTAAGTCTCTTATATTCTTTTATTGTGTCATAAGGCGTTTATAATTTTTCTCACGGAATTGATTTTGTTGATATTTAAACTTTTGCATTACAAGATTTAAATCATCTTCTATTGCATAAGTTTGAAGAATGTCAACTTTGTTTTCTTTTACAAGTTATGAAGCTATACCTTTTTCTTCCATGGACTTTTTGACTTCGGATATAAGATCTTGTGGTATGTGAATCATACCTTTTGTGGTACAATATCCTCAACTGGATTGTATTGTTCGTCATTAAAGGATCTTACCTCAAAAAGCTTAACACATTCCGACAGTGTCAAGTTGCATATTGCTCCTCCTGCAGATTGAACAATCATATCTTTTCTTTCGTCATTAAGCTCATTATAAAAATATTGCATAACTAGACTCACCATTGAAAGCGATGATTTGGAACTTTCATAATCATTGCATAATATCTATTCCATGCTTGATAAAAGGTCTCCAATTGTTTGCAAAGTTTTTGTTATGCTTCGTTTGATCTACATGATTTTAGTAAATGAACAATATTTATGCATGAACTCTCGGATGCAATCCTCCTAGCTTTTTATAGTATGATTAGGTAGTGATTGTAACCAAGTTAAAGCATTATCTTTCAAAGACCAGCGAAAGAGTTTAAGAAGTACAAACTCTATTGGCAGACTTACTGGTTTAAGAGTAACACAAAGGTCGTATACCATTGTTAAGTGGTCACTAGGGTCTTCCTTTTCTTTTCCTACGAAAGCAATTTATTTCATCATATATATTAGCTCAGGATATATTTCAAATTCCTGCCCTTCATGTTCAGGATAAAGAATAGGCATTTTCCTCAAGTGCCTAGATGGATTCCCATATCTCTCCCAAAGGTAGCTCGAGTTCGGCCTCTCGGGTGATGGTCAAATCAACCATCAATAGAATCAAGTTGTTCACGTCTACAGTACGTGAATTAGTAAATCTTTCAATAAATTCTAATCGTCTTTCGATCGGAACACGGTCAATATATGGAGGTAAGTAGGTTTTTCCTGATCGAGTGGTACCTCTATCTTCAACGGAGATCATGAATGGTATCAACAGTTGCTATTGTCAAGAAACAACACTTAGCTCTTAGCTCACAAGCGGCGAGAAAATATCTTGATGGCTGCAAGTGCAGGTTAAATGGAGAATGTTTTCGTGGAATTATTAATTCTAGTTTTTATATCGATCCCAACGAGGAGCCTAGGAAAGTGTTTTTATGCGGAGTTTTTGTCACACCTAAGGTGTCACAAGTCTTGAGTGAATTGACTGTAAATGTTGATGATGGAAGTGGTTAATAAAAGATAGAGGAACTTGCTTAGGAAATAAGTAAATTGCATGAAAGTCAAGATCTGAAAAGGTTTGTAAAGGTCCTGTAGATGAGAAGTTAGGCGCAAAGAGAATCAGTTCATGGTGATAGTAAAAGTTCCAAATGGAGTAAGAGAATAAGTAATAATGATAATTCTTATTTATAAGTGAGTAGGCAAGCAACCCATATACCGACTAGGAGTCCTCATGGACAATTCTTCCTAATCGCAATGATCCATCACACATTACCACGGCCATGGTCGGTAGCATTAATTAAGGTCTTTCAACCGGATCAAGGCTTTAATCTTGGTGGTTCCTTGTTGTCATCGAGTAGTGCTAGCTCTTCTTTGATATCGGCCGTGTCACTTTCAAAATTGGCGAATTACTAGCATACAAGTTCATACCTATGAGATCTTTGGATCATATTACCTGGGCTCTTAAATTAGATAACACGCATTAGGAAAACATAGATATTCATTCTCACTGTTTAAATAAACATTGCAACAATCACAAATGGATGGAAATAAAGTAGGCACATCACATCTCATCAATCCCCTACATCTCCCACGTCTATGGGGATTTACTCAGACATGAGAGGTAGACAAATAAAAGGCATAATTGTATTGCAAATAGAAATCATCTCAAAGTTATTGTAGCAAACCACAATAGCGATTAAAGATCCAATCAAATACAAACCGAAGGTAGATCAAAGTATCAAACCCTAATCTTACAAGTGACAATCTCTCTCTCTCTCTCTCTCTCTCTCTCTCTCTCTCTAAGTAATGATGGGATGATGGTGGAGTGTGTGGTTTTGAGGTTGAAGATCATCGGAGAACGAGGTGAAGTTCTTCTCCTCTTTTAGATCTGATCTCTCCCTCCAGATGACTTGCGACGGCTGTAACTTATGTTCCGTGGTTCTTCTCGTCTCTCTCCCTTTACGAAAGTTGCTTGTATTGATATAAGGAAGGCAGCGATGGGTAATCTGAGCCGCCAGGCTGGTGCGCCATACGACGTACCGATTGGTCGTTATGCATCTTGGCGCGCCTCCAATGAAAGTGGCTTCAATTGGGTATTTGCTTATTTTGGTGTAATTAGCCCATAAATGCTATTAGATCTTCAATAAATGTTCATTGCCCGAAAACCATCACAAGAAAACAAGGATTCGCTAATTGCGACATTAACGTTAGTGAAAAGGGCAATCTTCAGGAAAATCCGGCAATAAACAAGAGGAAAACCAATGGTAAAAAGTGATGAAATTTGGAGCTATCAATGGGTCGCGCATGGATGATGGTCCTGAGGTGTGCTCTAGTTGGACAAAATGCACACGCGGCTGAAACCTCGGTGATCCTCCATCCTCTCCTCCCCACGATTCCGCATGTGGCGGCGTTGCTCTACATCCTATAGTGCCACCCACCCTCCTCCGCCTCCTCACGAGCCATGGTGTCCTCCTGCATCCTCTCCGATGATGGCACCATCGTCGTCGAACTTGTCGTTGCAGCCAGCATCCTCGACAGGGAGGAGTGTAGGACATCGATGGTCATCGCTTCTTCTAGGTTCCACCCCTAGCAGCGGTGGCCCAAGCTCCACAGCCTCCATCCCAGGGCCTTGTTCTTCTCTACAGACAACACTAGGTAGCATCACGGTGGCCTTCCATCCTCCGGATCTTCTTCTAGATTCCTCTCTCCCTCTCTCTCTTTCCCTTTCTCTCCCCCTCCCCCTCTCTCCACCAGATGATCCCCTTCTTGTGGAAGCTCGGGAAGAAGGACAAGGTAACAAACCGCCGAATTGAGTTGGGGATGGTGGAGGTTTGGGAGGGCTCAGTTTTCCTACTCACTTTCTTCACCGGGTCAGCACAACAAGGATGCTTTTCTACATATGAGTAATCATCTTCCTTAATCAAGATTTATGTAATTTTCCTCCACTTCGTTCCTACATGTCCAGATCCAACTTTTTTGTTTGACTCTTTCCCTCTCTCTCTCTCTCTCCCTCCCCTCTCTCAGATGATCCCCTTCTTGTAGTAGCTCGGGAAGAAGGACAAGGTAACAATCGCTTGAGGTGAGTTGGGGATAGTGGAGGTTTGGGAGGAGCTCAGTTTTCCTCCTGCCACTTCCTTCACGGTTCAGCGACAAGGATGCTTTTCTACATATGAGTAATCATCTTCCTTAATCAAGATTTATGCCGTTTCCTCCATTTTGTTCCTACATGTCCAGATCCAATTTTTTTGTTTGATTGAGGTTTTTGATGCCTACAAACTATTAGCTCCAAAATTTTAATTGAGTATGGAGTAGCTGGCGGTGGCTATTAATTGTTCTATCTAGAATATATATATATTTACCAATTTCTTCTGGCTAGGTAATTTTTTGTGTGATTATTAGCAATAAAATAACTCTTGACGGGTGCTAAATAGTTAACTGATTGAAATGAATGCATATTTGTGAAAATAACCGATGTACTTTGTATTTGGGATCGTAGGTAAACAAATTCTCGTGCTCAACGATTCAGCGAGGATGGACATGGTGTTGCTAGTTTGGTGAGGAATAGCTAACATGTAAATGGAGAAGGCAGTTGTGAGCTCATTTCTGAAGTATTCAGCCCAAGGTCTTGATTCCGCTCTCCTTCTTTTCCCAGGACAATCAACTGAAGGTTATGTAAAGTAATTTGTGGCAAGATTTTTTTTATTCGGTCGAGTCTAGATTTTCTGTTGATATTCTCAGTTGCACAGGTTATCAGAAGTAAATAAAGAATTTCGATTATCCCGGAGTACATGTACATCATTGAATGGTAGCCCCTTAAAATCATTGTAAGTGCTGATATATCATTTTGGTCTTTTAGATGATTAGCTAATTACTTCTGTTTGATCATTTAGGTCTTTGTCAGATTACCAGTTTATATTACGTAATCCTTATCTCATTATATCTATTTGATGCTAGGCACAAAAATCTTCTAGCAAATATCATAACTGGATCAGCGTTCATGTGTAATTAATGGTGTGCATTATAAACAACTAATGTTTAATCTGTATCTACTTTGCAGTTACTGATCGATGCCAATGGAAATATGAAAGTACTAGGAGTTTCTAGGAGTTTTCCTTGCTTGGGGTGCTTCCAGCAAGCTTCAGCTGAGGACAACTTCAAAGTTCAAAGACCAGGAGAGCACTGCAAGGCATGGCAGGAGACTCCAGATAGCCTATGTCCTTGCATCATGTACAGGTCACCATCTGGCCATGCCTCTATTTTGTTTGATCTTTTTTGGTGTTGTTACATGTTTTTTGGCCAATAGAGAAAGCGAACGTGGATGCTGTTGTATCTAGGGCTAAAGATAGAGGTGGTGCTGCGGCTATTTATCGAGATAGTACTGGAATTTATCTAGGGGCATCAACTATCGTGTTCAGAGTTGTTACTGATCCGGTGACTCTGGAATCACTAGGTTGCCGGAAAGCGATTGCACCTGATTGCACCTGTTGCTGATCTCGACCTAGGGAGTATACTGGTTGCATCGGATTGCAAACCAGTGGTGAAGGACATAGCATGTGGAAGCCTTGGAAAATATGGAGCGGTTATCATTCAGGTTGCAGGCGGGGCGGGTTGCGGCTGGCCGCTACAGACCTAAGCGGGACAAGGCCAGCGTAGCAGACCCGCGCAGCTTGCCGCAATAAGCCGCTGGAATTAGCGCGGAACACAGCGGCGCCCGCATCTGCCCGCGTTATCCCGCTTGGTGATCTCAGGCCGTGAGGACATGCAAAGCAAAACACATGAGCACATGCACAATACATCACGTATGCCTGCGGTAGTGTGGTGCCCACGACTCACGAAACCTCTCTCACTGGTCCTCTCCAGGAACATCAGCAGCTGCTGCATGGCCAGGTCCGGCTCCGCGGGTGCGCCGGCGAACATGTTCGGGCCGCTGGGTCGTCATGCGGGGTCTGTAGTCTGCACTACCCAAAGGAACCTCTGCCGGGTTTGCTCCTGCCCGACGATGATCTCCTACATCATCAGTACAGCGCTGCCTCTTGGCCTCTTGGTGAAGCTGCCTATGCTCTTGAAGCAGAGGAACACGCCTCCTCTCCGCCTGCATGCACGCCACACGAGGCAATCATGTTGCTCCTCCGTCTCTTCTTCTGCGGCGCCGGCACCGGAGCCGGACGAGACCATCATCAGCCACTAGTAGAAAATAGGCCTTTGGTTCGGGTCACTAGTCCCGGCCGTGGCTGGGGCCGGGACTAATGGTCCGAACCAGACGGCCTGAGGAGGCCGATGTACTTTGTCCCGGCTCGTAAGGGACCATTAGTCCCGGTTTGAGATACAAATCGGGACTAATGGGTCTGGGTACGCGCGCGCGCTCCTGACAGAATCATTATTCCCGGTTTGTATCTTAAACCGGGACTAATGGTCTGGCCCTATATATATGCACCCAGCCCTCCACTCTCTCGTATTTTTTTCCTATGTGTGAGGTGGGTATAACTTTGTGCTAATTTTTTTTTATATGCACTAGAGGTGTTCGGTGAAATGCCTGTTAGAGCAATGTCACTTGAGTTCACACAAGACAAAACATGATATGAGGTGCCAGAGCCACATTTAAGTTTTCTCATCTTTGTTTCCAGGTGTCCTAAAAGGTTAGCCACTATTTTCTCGTTTAGACCGTGCGGTACTAATTTGAGCATCGTGATTGCGTTTGATATATATGCATGGTTGTATGATGCAGATGAGCCATCCATGGATGTACGGTGACCGACGCTCTGACACTTATAGAGTATGCGTGCGTTCTTTTCGCCTTGTGGCTGAGGCGAACAAGCGGCGGGATGGTTTTATGTGTAGTCCATGTGTTGAATGTCGAAATGAGCAGGCTCACACTTCCTCAAGAGTCATTGAGTCACTGCTTGGTCGGTTTCATGTAGGCTATAATGTTTGGACCAAGCACGGAGAAAGAGGTTATGATGGAAGGCGGCGATGAAGAAGAAACGATGATGACAACAACCGATCTATGTTTCCTGAATACGCTGATACATAATGGAAGACAATGAAGAAGAAGGGGTGAAGAAGGGGAACGGATGAGCCCGATGATCTTAGTCGATCATTTCTGATGCAAAGCGAGATTGTGACACAGAAAAGGAGAGGTTGCAGTGCGAGAAGATGTTACAGGACCACAATAAATTATTGTACCCAACTTGTGAAGATGGCCAGAAGAAGCTGGGTCGCACACTAAATTGCTGAAGTGGAAGGCGAGACCGTGTGGTGACTCAGGATTTGAAAAGTTGCTGGTAATAATGAAGAAGCTGCTTCCAAGAAATAACGAATTGCCCTCCAGTACGTACAAAGCAAAGAAGGTTGTCTGCCCTCTAGGATTAGACATGCAGAAGATGCATGCATGCCCTAATGACTGCATCCTCTACCGCGGTGAGAAGTACGAAAATATAGATAAATGCCCGGTCTGCACTACATTGCGGTATAAGATCAGAAAAGATGACCCTGGCGATATTGAGGGCGAGCCACCCAGGGAGAGGGTTCCTGCCAAGGTGATGTCGTATGCTCCTATAATACCATGGTTGAAACGTTTGTTCAGAAATAAAGAGCATGCAAAGTTGTTGCGATGGCACATAAAAGACCATAAGAAAGACGGGAAGTTGAGGCACCCTGCTGATGGTCAGCAGTGGAGAAAAATGGAGAGGGACTTCCCGGACTTTGCTGGTGATGCAAGGAACTTATGGTTTGGTCTAAGTACCGATGGCAAGAATCCTTTTGGGAAGCAGAACTGTAGTCACAGCACCTGGCCCGTGACTCTATGTATCTACAACCTTCCTCCTTGGTTGTGCATGAAGCGGAAGTTCATTATGATGTCAGTGCTCATCCAAGGCCCGAAGCAACCCGGCAATGACATTGATGTGTACCTAAGGCCATTAGTTGATGAACTTTTACAGTTGTGGGCCAAACCAGGTGTACGTGTGTGGGATGAGCACAAACAGCAGGAATTTGACCTACAAGCGTTGTTGTTCATAACCATCAATGATTGGCCTGCTCTTAGTAACATTTCAGGACAGACGAACAAAGGATACAATGCATGCACGCACTGTTTAGATGAGACTGAAAGTATACATCTAGATAAATGTAGGAAGAATGTGTACTCGTACAATCGTCGTTTTCTTCCGCCAAGTCATCAATTAAGGAAGAAAGGCAAGCATTTCAATGGCAAGGGAGAAGCCCGGACGAAGCCTGTCCCCCATACTGGTGCTGATGTATTTGGTATGGTCAAGGATTTGGATGTAATCTTTCGAAAGGGTCCTGATGACCCACAAGTATAGGGGGTGTATCGTAGTATTTTCGAGGGAAGTGAAACCCAATTTATTGATTCGACACAAGGGGAGCCAAAGCTTATTTATAAGCCTTAACAACTGAGTTGTCAATTCAGCTGCACCTAGAAAACAATCTTGCTCACAGCAGTTTATTAGTAGCAACAGTTTTGTAGTAGGAATAACAAAGTAACAGCAGTAGTAAAACAAAGACAGTAGTAACAAAAGCGATGGCAAGTGGGATTGAGTGCGGTAGGCATAGGGATGGATGGGCAGGCGTTGCATGGACAAGACAATTCACATAGCAATCGAACATAGGGCAATTGCAGATAAATAAGATAAACATCAAGTACTAGATAATCCTAGGCATGTGTTCCATATATAGTCATACGTGCTCGCAATGAGAACTTGCACAACATCTTTTGTCTTGCCAGCCCGTTTGCAGCGGGGCCTCTAGGGAAGTACTCGCAATTATGGTGCTCCTTTTAATAGAGCACCAGAGCAAAGCATTAACACTCCGTGAACACATATGATCCTCACATCAAAGCCATTCCTTCCGGTTATCCCAATTTACATCCTTGAGGCCATAGGTTCCGACAACAGCGATGTGTATATCTTGGGTCCGCAACATAGAAAACAAAAATTTCCTACGATGAGAACTATCGCCAAGATCTATCTACTAGATACGAGCAGCGGGTGGACATACATCCATGGAGAACTTACCCTCGAAGACAACGAGTTTTGTTAACAAGTAGGAACTGCGTGGTTGATGTAGTAAATGCGCTTGCCGATCTCAGGATCGTGTGGAAGTCGGCGCCGCAAATCAGCATCCGTCCTCGCATACGTTCAAACCGGACAACCTCCACCTCCTCGCTCCAGCGAATCGTGAGCGACAACTCCTTCAGGGCCAAGGCCACAAGGAACATGTATCTCGCTAATCCGAGACCATGGGGGAATATCTAGAGGAGAGATCCTTCACGAGGAGGTGTGGTTTGTGAGAGGGAGAGGGGCTTTATATAGGAGGAGGAGACCCTCCTCCATGGCGGCGCATGAGGGGGGGACTCCTCCTCCTTCATTCATGTGGTGAACCTCCACTCCATAAACATGGCCTCCACCCAAAATCCCACTCCATGTATTTAATTTTCACCAAATTAAATGCAACTCTCAATTAATAAAACTCTTTTATTTATTTTATTCAGAATTTTGTTAATTACTTTAATTAACAAAAATTCACATAAAACCCTTGCAACATTTCAATATCACATGCGAGAACCACTTTACGCAATTTCACCGAAACAATTCCGGTTTCTATCGAAACAATTCCTGTTTCTATCGAAACATTTCTGCGCTTTACAAACCTTTTATGCAGAACATATGTGCTCCAAAATGGTGTCCGGACCCTTAAGTGTGTCACCCTACGGTTCGAATAATGCAGACATGATTGAGACTCCTCTCAGATCAATAATCGAAGCGGGACACGGAGATCCATCTTGCTCCTACATATTCAACGATGACTTGTGATCGTGAGAACCTTTAACGTCGACTATTTAATCCCTTTGTCTCATGATATAATACATGTCCGAGATTCGATCATCGGTATCCAACTACCTAGTTTGATCTAGTTACCGACATGCACTCTTTTCTCGTTCATGATATAACATTCTAGTGATCACATCACTTGCTTGCAAGCTATCTTAATGTGATATCACGAGAGGGCCAGTATATCTATCCATCGGGTTGACAAATTCCACTCTTGATCCATGAGCCTCAACATAACACCTTTGTAGTCTTGAACCCATCTTTATAGTGACTGTTACGGTGTGGACGTTTGATGTTATCAAGATACTCTTCCGGTGTTAGCAATTAACATGATCTCATGGTCTAAGGATAAAGATTGCCGTATGATGTTATAGCAATATAAACATAATGACTTGATCGTAATGCTATACTTGGATGAATGTTCATCACATCATTCCACCAATAGTGTGACCTTGTTATTAACAACATCCAATGTCCATGATCGAAACCTTGATCATCTGTTAATCAACAAGCTAGTCTATGAGAGAGGCATAATTAGGAACCCTTTTGTTTATTAAACACACATGTATTGATGTTTCCTATCAATACAATTATAGCATACAAAATAAACATCTATCATATACAAGGAATACATAATAACAACTTTATTATTGCCTCTCGGGGCATATTTCCTTGATCTCCCACTTGCACTAGGGACAATAATCTAGTTTATATAGTGATAAATCTAACACCCATGGAGTTACGGTGTTGATCATGTTTTTCCCTAGGGAGTACTTTAGTCAGCGGATCTGCTACATTCAGGTCCGTGTGCACTACAAATCTTTATATCTCCATCCTTGACATGCTCGCGGATGGGTAAGCAGCTTAATATGCTTGGAATTCTTGTGAGACCTTGGTTCCTTGGCGTTGGCTATGGCTCCATTATTGTCACAATAGATCACCATTGGGTCCAACGCACTAGGAACCACACCTAGTTCGTTATGAACTCCTTCATCCAAAAGCTTCTGCTGCTTACGAGCGACAACATATTCCGCCTCCGTCGTTGATCCAGCCACCACAGGTTGTTTGGAGCTCCTCCAACTAATGATGCTCAGATTCAAGAGAAATCGTATCGGATTGAGACTTAGAGTCATCCGGATCAGTGTCAAAACTAACATCGACATAACACTTGGCGACTAGCTCTTCTTCACCTCCGTATACAAGAAACATATCCTTAGTTCTTCTCAAGTACTTAAGGATATTCTTGACCTCTATCCGGTGTTCGAACTGGATCAGATTAGTACCTACTAGTCAAACTAATAGCATGTGCCACATCCGGTCTTGTACATAGCATGGCATACATTATAGAGCCTATGGCTGAGGCATGGGGATCTTATCCATTATCTCTCTTTCTTCCGTGTGCCGGACTTTGAGTCTTACTCAAGTCTTGCCTTACAACATAGGTAAGTACCCATTCTTACTTCCGTCCATATTAAACTTCTTTAATATCTTATCAAGGTATGTACTGCGATAGCCCAATTAGGCGTCTTGATCTATCTCTATAGATTTTAATGCCTAACATATATGAAGCTTCACCAAGGTCCTTCATCGAAAATTTCTTTGTTTAGATAACTTTTAACTTGTTTAAAAGATCTATATCATTTCAATCAATAATATGTCATCCACATATAATATGAAATGCCACATTGCTCCCACTCACTTTCTTGTAAATACAAGCCTCTCCATAAGTTTGGACAAATCCAAACTCTTTGATCACCTCATCAAGCGGAGATTCCAACTCGGGATACTTGCTTCGGTCCATAGATGGATCGCTGAAGTTTGCACACCTTATCAGCATCCTTAGGATCGACAAAACCCTTAGGTTGTATCATATACAACTCTTCTTCAATATTACCATTGAGGCGCGGTTTGACATCCATCGCCATATTTCATAATCGAAATATGCGGCAATTCTAACATAATCCTAGCAGGCTTAAGCATCGCTACGGAGAGAATGTCTCGCCGTAGTCAACTCCTTGAATTTGTCGAAACCCCTGCGACAAGTCGAGCCTTATAGATGGTTACATTACCATCGACATCAGTTTTCTTTTGAAAATCCATTTATTCTCAACGGCCTTTCGATCGTGAGTAAGTCCACCAAGGTCCAAACCTGGTTTCGTACATGGATTCCATCTCGGTTCATGGCTTCTAGCCATTTGTTGGAATCAGGGCTCATCATCGCTTCTTCATACGTCAGCGAGGTCATCTGTTTCATCAATCATGAAATTCATAACAGGATTGCAAATGCAGTTCGGGGCTGCCGTGTCTGCTTGACTGCGAGGTTGGTAGTGTCCTATTTGGAGTTTCATGATCAATATCATTAGCTCTCTCTTCATTAGGTGAAGTCAACTCCGAAACAACCACGGGCTGCGCTACTCGCCATTTCATGAAGAAGGTTCAATAACCTCTTGAGTTCTACCTTGACTACTCACACCTTTCATGAAACTCCTTCTCAAGAAAGGATCCATTCTTGTCAACAAAGACCTTGCCCTCGGATCATGATAGAAGGTATACAATTGTTTCCTTAGGGTATCCTATGAAGGCGCATTTTTCCGCTTTGGGTTCGAGTTTATCGGTTGAAGTTTCTTCACATAAACATCGCATCCCAAACCTTAGAAATGACAGCTTAGGTTTGTTTCAAACCATAATTCATCTGATGTCGTTTCAGCGGATTTAGATAGTGCCCGATTTAAAGTGAATACAGCTGTTTCGATGCATAACCCCAAAATAGCGATGGCAAGTCGATCGGAGACATCATAGATTGAACCATATCCAATAAAATGCGATTCTGACGTTACGACACACCATTACGTTGTGGTGTTCCGGCGTGAGTTGTGAAACAATTCCACGATCTTTCATATGTGCTAAACTCGTAACTAAGATACTCTCCTCCGCAGTCGGATAGTAGAAATTTGATCTTTTACATTACGATGATTTTCCACTTCATTCTGAAATTCTTTGAACCTTTCAAGGTTTCAGACTTATGTTTCATCAAATAGATATACCCGTATCTACTCAAATCATCGGTGAAAGTAACAAAATAACGATATCCACCTCGGCAAACACACTCATTGGTCCACACACATCGGTATGTATGATTTCCAATAAATGCATGCGCCCGTTCCATTGAACAGGAAAAGCGGTGTTCTAGTCATCTTGCCCATAAGGCATGGCTCACATGTATCAAATGATTCAAAATCAAGTGATTCCAAAAGTCCATCGAATGGAGTTTCTTCATCGTTTAACGCCAATATGACCTGAGCAGCGATTGCCACATATATGAGATATATCATTATCAAGTTTAATCTTTTAGCATCAACATTATGAATATGCGTAATACTACTATCGAGATCCAGCAAAATAAACCATTCAACACGGTGCATGACCATAAAGATATTATTCATATAAATCGAACAACCATTGTTTTCAGACTTAAGCGAATAACCACTTTGCATCAAACATGATCCGGATACAATGTTCATGCTCGGTCGGGCACCAAATAACAATTATTCAGGTTTATAACTAATCCGGCGGCATATGGAGAGGCGTGTTAAAGCGATCACATCAACTCTTGATCCATTGCCGAGCCGCATAAATGACCTCATCCCTTGCTAGTTGTTGCTTGTTCATGCCTGAACCGAGTTACATATATTGTAACCGATCCGTATCAAATACCGGTGCTCTGCGAGTACTAGTCTAGTACACATCAATAACATGTATATCACATATACCTTTGTTTGCCTTGCCGCCTTCTTGTCATGCCAAATACTTGGGGCGATTCTTCAATGGCGGTCCTTGCAATAGTAGCACTTTTCGATTATCGGACTTAGGGCCAGCTTCGGGGTTTCTTTTCGGTAGCGACAGCAGATTTGCCGCCCTTCTTTCCCTACCTTGCCTTTGTTGTTCTTCTTGAAGCCGGTGGTCTTATTGATCATCAACACTTGATGTTCTTTCTAATCTCCACTTCAGTCTTAAGCATTGTGAAGCTCGGGAAGAGACTTCTTCATGCCTGCATATTATAGTTCATCCACGAAGCTCTTGTAGATGGGTGGCGAGATTGGAGAACACGATGTATACCTAAGTCAATGGAATTATTATTCCCAAGGACACAAGCTGTCTCCGTACCAGGCATTTTGATGCGTGCTCACTATGAGTTGTTCTCTTCCATCATGCAGCTAAAGAACTTTTGAAGCATTATAACTCTCTCTGACATGGGTATCGAAAATCATTTTCAATTCTCCCATGGTATCAAATGCATTGCCATTTTCGAAACGTTTTCAAAGTTCTGGCTCTAGCCCATACAGTATGCCACAATAAACTAAGTTGTGGTCCTCCTGACGAGTCACATAGACATTCTTTTCCTCGTCAGGGGCATCAGGAGCTGGTGGGGGGCCTAGCGGCGCATCTAGCTTTTATATTGCTTTGTGCAGCGATGAGAGAATCCTCAAATTCATAGCCAGTTGGTGAAGTTGCTACCATTGACAAGTTTCTCTTTCTCCATGAACACATTGAAATTAAGCGGTGGTGCCATCTACAACAGAATTTGTAAAATATATTTAGACTAAGTTTATGATAGATTGAGTTCAACTAATCCAAATTACTAATGAACTCCCACTCAAAAACGACATCCCTCGTGTCCTTTTGGTGATTACATGAACCAAATCCACTACACCAAGTCCGATCATCACGTGAGTCGGTGTAGCTTCAAAGGAGAGCATCTATATGGGCATCATATCAACTATATGACTCATGCTTAACCTTTCGGTCCGTGTTCGAGGCCATATATGCATACATGCTAGGCTCGTCAAGTAAGAACCTTAGTATTCGCGTGTGTAAAACTGTCTTAACCCGTTGTATGAAAGCGTAGAGTCGAGAACACCCGATCATCACGTGATGCCTCAAAACACGATCCACAAAACGGTGCATACTTAAGGAAGAACACATTTTATCTTGATATCTAAATGAAGGATCATCTTATAATGCTACCAAAAGTGCCAAACTAGCAATATAAGATGCTAACATCTAATGTGTGAAGTGAGGTGATATGGTCCATGCATTTGATCTCTATCACTTGCATCGTGGTATGATCTCTATCATTCCTTTGTGTGTAAGGCCAAATTACATGGAACTTACACGTTGAGTGTGTTGTAGGTATCCACCATACATCTACTTACAACAATACCATATCAATACACTAGCCCAGCAACGATCTAAACTAGGCGCCTCTAATTTATCAATTGCAAGTTTCACGTGGCTTGGGCTTTCCGAGATAGAACCGTTCTGCGATGCGAACATGAACCACAGCGAGGATAACTAAGTTATTAGCAACTCGTAAATCAGATATTGACTATAGTAGGAGACACGGACACACTTGACCACTTATGCAAAACAAGTTGCATGTCGGTCGTGGAACCGGTCTCATATCGATGACATGTAAGGTTAGTGCAGGCCACTTCATCCCACTATACCAATATCCAAATATATAGAAGATGTAATAACATCATCGCCCACATATAAACCTATGTGTACTACCGTGCAAAGCACCTCGCATAGATCAGGCTCGATACCTTTGTTGAGTCATGACATAGAAACAAAAAAATTCCTACGATGAGAACTATCGCCAAGATCTATCTACTAGATCTGAACAGCGGGTGGACACATCCATGGAGAACTTACCCTCGAAGACAGCGAGTTTTGTTAGCGGTAGGAACTCGTGGTTGATGTAGTAAATGCGCTTGCCGATCTCAAGATCGTGTGGAAGTCGGCGCCGTAAATCAGCGCATCCGTCACCGCACTTTACGTTCAAGCCACGGACAACCTCCACCTCCTCGCTCCGGCGAATCGGAAGCGCAACTCCTTCCACGCATAGGCCACGGGAACATGTATCTCGCTAATCCGAGACCATGGGGAATATCTAGAGGGAGAGATCCTTCACGAGGAGGTGTGGTTTGTGAGAGGAGAGGGGCTTTATATAGGAGGAGGAGACCCTCCTCCATAACCGGAGCATGAGGGGGACTCCTCCCCTCCTTCATTCATGTGGTGAACCTCCACTCACATAAACATGGCCTCCACCCAAAATCCCACTCACATGTATTTAATTTCCACCAAACTAAATGCAACTCTCAATTAATAAAACTCTTTTATTTATTTTATTCAGAATTTTGTTAATTACTTTAATTAACAAACATTCACATAAAACCCCTTGCAACATTTCAATATCACATGCAAAACCACTTTCTGCAATTTCACCCAAAACAATTCCGGTTTCTATCAAAACAATTCCTGTTTCTATCAGAAACATTTCATAAGCTTGCAAACCTTTTATGGAACATATGTGCTCCTAAATGGTGTCAAGCAACCCTTAAGTGTGTCACCCTACGGTTCGTGAATAATGAGACATGATTGAGACTCCTCTCGGATCAATAATCGAAGCGGGACACAGAGATCCATCGACTCACGCATATTCAGCGATGACCTGCGATCATGAGAACCTTTAACGTCCCTATTTAATCCCTTTGTCTCATGATATAATACATGTCTGAGATTGATCATGGTGTCAAATACCTAGTTTGATCTAAATTCTTGACATGCACCCTTTTCTCGTTCCCGTGATATAACATTCTAGTGATCACATCACTTGCTTGCAAGCTATCTTAATGTGATATCACCGAGAGGGCCCAGAGTATATCTATCCGTCATCGGGATTGACAAATTCCACTCTTGATCCATGAGCCTCAACATAACACCTTCATAGCACTGAACCCACCTTTATGGTCACCACATTACGGTGTGATGTTTGATGTTATCAAGATACTCTTAGGTGTTAGCAATTAACATGATCTCATGGTCTAAGGACTAAGACTACTTTGTATGATGTTATAGCAATATAAACATAATGACTTGATCGTAATGCTATACTTCGGATGAATGTTCATCACATCATTTCACAAATGCTTTGACCTTGTTATTAACAACATCCAATGTCCATGATCAGGAAACCTTGATCATCTTGTTAATCAATAAGCTAGACTATAAGAGAGGCATAACTAGGAACCCTTTTGTTTATTAAACACACATGTATTGATGTTTCCTATCAATACAATTATAGCATGCAAAATAAACATCTATCATATACAAGGAATACATAATAACAACTTTATTATTGCCTCTCAGGGCATATTTCCTTCATATACAACTTGTAGATAAGACCAAAAACAATACTATCATAATGAATCAATAACATGTTCAGATCTGAAATCATTACTTCTATCTCATTAGAGGTTACTCTTGGCACAAAAAGCAAATAAAAAGTAATAACTTCCAAGACTCATCTAAAACTTTTGGGTTATCTCCCAATAAGTACTTTTCTTTAACGCCTTTAAGTTAGGCATAAGGAAAAACTGAAATGGATAGAATAGAAGTAAGCGGAGATAATCATGGTGAAAACATTGTTTTGTTCAATGAAATCCTTTTGTTAACAAGGTTGATCAGGTCTTGTTACCAAAACAATTTCATATGAGACAAAACTTTGTATTCCACTAATGATTATGTTACCTCAACCTTGATAGCAATGGTCCCAATCATAATAGTTTCAAATTTTTCTCTTGGTATGGGACAATATATTTCTCCAACTTGAATGCCCTCAACGTGTTCAATTGAATTCAAAACCATAAGTCTTATCAATCTTCTTGGGAAATGAGCAGTATGTTCCTTGTCATTAACATTGAAGGTCACCTCCCTTGATTACAATTAATAACAGCTCCTGATATTTAGAAAAGGTCTCCCAAGAATAATAGACATATTATCATCTTCAGGCATAATAGTTTGAGAGGATGCTCTCATAAGAAATAAGAGTTGAAGTAAAAGAGAGCATCAAGAAGCAAATTCAAAACACATTTAAGTCTAACCCACTTCCTATGCATAGGAATCGTGTATGCAAATAAATTCACAATGAACAAAGTGACAGGCATAGGAAGATAGAACAAGAGTAACTTCAAAACTTTCAGCACATAGAGAGGTGTTTCAATACCATGAAAACTTCTACAACCATATTTTCCTCTCTCATAATAATTTTCAGTAGCCTCATGAATAAACTCAACAATATAACTATCACATAAAGCATGCTCTTCATGATCTACAAGCACTAGAGCTTTATTATAAACATCTTCAAAAGAATCCTCGGGAACATAACATTCATCCTCCTTTAGTAAGCATGGGGGACAATCAAATAATGTGAGGGATAAAGAGTTACTCTCATTAGAAGGTAGGCATGGGTAGCTAATCCATTCTACCTCCTTTAGTTCATCACACTCCACCTCTATTTCATCTAATGAGATTTCAGCTTCATCAATATCTTCTTCCAAAGGATCCCATGAGGCATTAGTCTCTTCCATTTGTGGAAAGCATCTATTAAAATATTCAAGAATATAGCCATTTTCATCCTTGTAATTATCAAAGCAAAATTTAAGTATACCATAAACCTCATACTTATAAGATGAATCATCAATATTTTCAAGCAAACTAGCAAGTTCAAAAGCACCCTTCCAAGCAATAAATTCTTCAATTTTTTCCGCATCATAAAAGTCATAAATTCCTTTAGCATAGGAAGATATGGTATCATTATCATTATACTCACATTGAAAAGGAGGTGTTTATACCTCTTTACGCAGCGAGATTCATCACAGCAATAAGTAACATTATAAGTAGAGCACATGTTTCTAGCAATGGTATACAATCTATCAATTTGTTCCCATAAGTGTTTCCTTTTTGTGACAAGCGGTGTTCCTATAATAATATTTTGATCTTACATGAACCCACCTTGCCAATAAGCTTCAGTTTCAAAGAAACCAACCATTGACAACAAGCATGATAAGGCAAGACAATAACAGACCAGCGAAAATAACAACTAGAGTAGGAACTAATCTTTTTGTATTTTGATAAAGAAACAAGCAAACAAGGAAAATAAACTTGAAAGCGAACAATAGTGAATCAAGTGGACTTGATAAATAAAGCTATGCTCCCGTGGCGCGGAAAATAGTCTTGATGACCCACAAGTATAGGAGGTGTATCGTAGTATTTTGAGGAAGTGAAACCCAATTTATTGATTCGACACAAGGGAGCCAAAGAATATTTATAAGCCTTAACAACTGGTTGTTAATTCAGCTGCACAAAACAATCTTGCTCATAGCAGTTTATCGATAACAACAGTTTGTAGTAGGAATAGCAAAGTACTACAGTAGTAAAACAAAGGCGGTAGTAACAAAAGCGATATGATTGGGATTCGAGTGTGGTAGGCATAGGGATGGATGGACGGACGTTGCATGGAAAAGACAATTCACATAGAAATCAGAACATAGCGCAATTGCAGATAAATAAGATAAAGCATCCAAGTACTAGATAATCCTAGGCATGTGTTCCATATATAGTCATACGTGCTTGCAATGAGAACTTGCACAACATATTTTATCCTGTCGCCGTTTGCAATGGGCCTCTAGGAAACTCTTGGCAATTAAGGTGCTCCTTTTAATAGAGCACCGAACAAGCATTAACACTCCGTGAACACATGTGATCATCACATCAAAGCCATTCATGGTTATCCCAATTTACGTCACTTGGGGCCATAGGTTCCGGACAACAACGTGTGTATACAACTTGCAGATAAGACCAAAAAAGCAATACTATCATAATGAATCAATAACATATTCGGATCTGAAATCCTGGCACTCGGGCCCTAGTGACAAGCATTAAGCACAACAAGTCGCAACAAAGTCATAAAAGCACTAATAAAAGAAACTAGGCACCATGCCCTAACAATGCGATGCCATTACATGAGCAGTCTCATCCAATCCTACCATCCCCATAGCCTATAGCGGGGATTAGTCACTCATAGATGGGGAAACATGGATGGTCGATGGAGAAGCGATGGTGATGATGATGGCGATGATCTCCTCCAATTCCCGTCCGTGAGTGCGAAGCAGATGTCGGGTGTTGTTTAGTGGAATATGGTGGTGGCGTGGGCGGAACTCATACGGAAAACGTGAACCCCGGAGTTTTTAGGTCAGAAGGCTTCTTATAAGCGAAGAGGAGGCAGAGGGGTTCTGAGGCCACCACACCATGCCCTAAGCGTGGCCAGGCCCTAGCCAGCACGGGGGGTGTGACCAGCCTCTGCCCTCCTCGTCTCGTGATACGGCTCTGAGTCTTACGGAAAATAGGCACTTTGGCTTTTGTCCCGTCCAGTTCGAGAATATTCATTTCTGACTTTCTGGAACCAAAATAGCGAAAACAGGCAGCCCGGCCTTTGTGGTTCTTGTTAATAGGTTAGTCCAAGAAATCATATGAAAAGTACTCCAAAGTGTGGACAAAACACAAGAAAGTGGATAAAACCAAGCATGGAGCATCAAAAATTATAGATACATTTGCAATGTATCAGGTCCGGGAGGACAACCTGTTCCGAAAGACGCCGACATACACGCACCCATGTGGAAGAAGAAATCTATATTTTGGGAGCTACCCTATTGGAAAGTGCACGAGATCCGCTATGCAATCGACGTGATGCACCTGACGAAGAATCTTTGCGTGAATATTCTAAACTACAGGCTTGTATGGGAAGTCAAATGATACCAGGACGCAGGAGGACCAGCAACATCATAAAAGACGTCGGCAAGCATCCGGGGAAGTTTCAAGGGCTTGGCTATGCTCTTACCAAAGAAGAAGGAAATCTTTTTGAAGTCCTTTTCCGTATCAAGGTCAAAACAGAGATACTTATAGGAGCCGAGAGAGAGCAAAGAGGCGACGGCGGGAGGAGGATGGAGACAGGTTCACCGAGTTGCTAGGAACACTTCGAATGCATCAACAACAGATTGACGAACTTCGAGGAGTAGCGCGCCTGCAAGATCCTGCACTCGATATTACCACCGTTCCATCTCAGCGGAGAAGCAGCGTGGCTGAATCGGAGGTCTCGTCTAACGATGCACAGATGGTAGATGGCGGCCCCGGCTACCCCGTGGATGGAATCAAGGAGCAGGCATCTTGTGAGCTCCATCAGAAGGTGAAGAACCTATCCATCAAGGTGGCAGTCGGATGTGCTTTACCTTGTCCACCTGAAGCACGCTGGCATGGCCGTGAGATTCCAGCTGGCTATGCTAAAGTCGGGTAGATGAGATCACAGTGGGTGGGACTCAATGGGCTTGACATCCTGGACTGAAGGTGAGAGGACACTCGAGTATTGGGTGGCATCATTTTATGGGACAAGAACAACATCAAGCTTCGGGCTCAGCGCCAAGGCCAACACCGCCTCAGGTGCGTCGCATGTCACCTTCACCTCCATCACCTCCAAAGCCCACCCCATGACTCTGACCACCACAACAGCGAGTCCATCTCAATCTCCGCTTGCAGTCGGCCACCTTCTCCCGCTAAGGACAAAAATCGGAAGTGTGCTTTGTTAATAAGGACTAAACGATGCAGCAGCCCAAAACGACAAATGTCGCCCCTCCCAAGAGTACCTCATAAGAATCTTCCCATCAGACCTTACGATCGTACTGATGAGGAAAACGACATGATCGTAAAAGCCGAATGTGTTGCTGACTTCAAAGAAGAAACCGAGCCAGCCCGGTATGCGAGAAGCAAAAAGCGTATGCACTTTCTTTTCTGAACACAAAATCGCAATATGACTTGCACCATAAGCCAGATGACTATCGACGCACACTTCAGAAGGAAGTGAAGAAGAGCAAATCAAGAAGTGCAAGTGAGAGCAAATCATCAAGTCAAAGTGCAGCCGGAAAAGAAAGGGCGTCCCCAGCTGGGAACATGCCAAAAACGACCCCATCCCTCAAGGTGGTATCCATGACATTCCCAATGAGGAATATGGAAGAAGCTGCAAAGCTTGACCTCTATGAATGTGACTATTGAGGAATTGCTAGG
Source organism: Avena insularis (assembly GCA_023614405.1). NCBI lineage: Eukaryota > Viridiplantae > Streptophyta > Magnoliopsida > Poales > Poaceae > Avena > Avena insularis. Next base: position 145,770 of record JAJUPC010000587.1, on the reverse strand, counting down.
TCCCAAGGACGATAAGTTACCCAAGGCTCGGTGGTCCCTACATATGTCGAGAGAAGCCTGGTCAGTTTTAAGCAGTTCAACAACTGCCAACACAAATCTTGAGTTTACATAACTGGTATTTGAAAGCCGTAAGCGGAGAGAATAATGATCGTGGCGAAAGTCCACATGACTACTACTTCCGAAGAAGAGGTCCATATTGAGTTTTAGAACTCTTCCAGTTATACGCTTTCGACGCCCTCGACAAATCTATCATGAGTTGCTATGTCTATAAGTTGTTGAATTCATTGTCTATATATAAGTTGTTCATTTTTTCAGTTGTTCAGTTCATTGCATGTAATTATCCTAATTATATTCTTTTGTACTCTATTATTATGCAGAATGAAGATCATGAAATATAAAAGAAGGTCAATCTTTAGTGTTGGGTTCATTGGCCAGATAAAATACATGTAAAGGCGCTAACGACAAAACCGAGGAGATGCAGGAAAACCTTCTAAGGTTTCTAGAACAAAATTTCTGTGACCACATACTGTTTCCTTACAATTTAGCGTGAGGTCCTACTCTGTACACATTCACTTTTGCTTACTCGATGTTAAGTGTAATTGATGAGTTACTGATGTATATATAAACGTGTGCAGTTTTCACTCGATTCTGCTAGACATTCAACTTGATAAGGGAAAAGTTGAAGTCATGGACCCATTAAAGAGACCCCTGAAAATGTTTAGGGACATGCAGGACATGCTCCAGAGGTAATTTTCGCGCTACATCGGTCTCTTTCGTTGATTTCCTGAGATATCACGTAATAAATAACTCATTCATTTTTTTTACCGGGCAGGTTTGGAACCAGTTTAAGAGTGCGGTTACGGGTGACTTTAGTGAGAAGCTGACGTTTAAGCGGTCTCGGTAAGTAATGCGCATCTCTTTACTTCTAGTTTCAATACAATTATGATGCTAGATTATTATTTTAATTGAATTCTATTCTCGTAAAGTGCGCGAGACAGCCATCGAAGACAAATCTATGTGGATTCTACGTTTGCGAGTTCATTCGCACGTTTACCAGTGAGCTGAATGATTATAAAGTCGATGTAAGCAATAAATTCACAATATTATTTTATTACCGTCACTTTTTGTTATCATGATTGATATTCATATTGATCTCCTTTTCTTATAGTTTGACAAAATGCGGGATCAGCTCCTACGAACAGCAGCGTAGTAGCAATTGCTGAAGAACTGGCAGAATTCTTGATGAACGAGATGATAGATGACACCGAAGAATTTAATGTGAATAGGCGCCGATGATCCCCGACCGTGTAATTGAATAGACGGGCTCTAGTCCCGATAATTGTGATCTCCATGTGTAACTATCATGTATATATGTGTATGCTCGATCTTAAGAGAAGTTATCTTATGTATGCACAAACATGTACGGTATGTGGTAGCATAGAAAACTATTTTAAAATGAAAAAAAATACAAATTGAATTCTCTGCCACGGCAGAGAAAGTGCCTAAAATTTTGCCGCGGTAGAGAACCATTGTCCCGGTTCGTGTCTGAATCGGGACTAATGATGGCACTTTTACGCCAGTAACGAGGCGACGTGGATGTCCATTGGTCTCGGCTGGTAAGAGGACCGGGACTAGTGGGTGGGCCTTTAGTCAAGCCTCTGTAGTCCCGGTACCACAATCGGGACTAAAGGCTCTTACGGACTGGGACTGAAGGCCCGTTTTCCACTAGTGAGTGCACTACACGGGGCGTGGTGCCGCCGGGGACACACGCGTCGTCCCAGAGCGCAAGCAGAACCCTGGTCTCTAGCCACCAGATGGCTCCGGGATCCGCTCGACCGCGTGTAGTAAGCTCGTTGTGCCAGTCGAGAAGAAGGTTCACGAGCTCGGTGGGCTTGAAGATGCGATTCCCTGGGACGTACACCGCACACATGAGGCTGCTGGCGCTGCTGTAGACGTACGCCGGCAAGCCGAGCCCGGCGGCATGTCGTTGACGTACGTCGTCCACGTAGAAGCAAAGCAGAACATGTCGAGGAAAAGGCATGCACGGAGAGGAGCACAGGCGGAGGCGTTCTTGGAGGAGAGTTGATGAGCACCGGGAGAAGGACGATACATGTCTTACACAAGTTGCGGGCTATGCAGCCATGCGGGGGTGCTGGTAGGAAATGCGGCGTGACCGCTTCGGCCCGCTATGAACGACGCGGTCAGCCCAGCGGCATCGCCCGGACCATTTTTGCAGGGCGGCGTAGCGGCGTTGCGGGCAGTCCCGCCCCGCTTGCAACCTGAGTTATCATGGAGATAAAAGCACGACGAGATCAGTTTCATAAGTGCAACTTTGTGTTTGAAGGAAGATATTCGAATTTTTGAAGCACATAACCTTGCTAGATTTAGTTTATCTTTGGGAGTTGGTCGCCACCTGTGGCTGGGCACTCTTTGTTCTCCAACTATTCTTGTAAACATTATGATTGAGCAATGAAATCTAGCAGGTTGTCTAAAAAACTAAGTCTCGGTCGAGTAAAAAATAACTAAGTCTTGGTCAAATTTAGATACAGAGTATTTGTTTGTTCCTGCCTATTTTAAAAGATTCATGGGGCTGTTCGCGGTGCGAAAACAATGCACATATTTTTTCACAGAGCTACAAAATTATCTTCTTCTTCTTCTCTTCTCTTCTTCTCTTTATATACTACTAGCACAATACCCGTCGCAACACGGGTAGACGACAAGCATTCTATATAATAAAATTTTATTCCGGTTTCTTTAGGATGTTATGCGACGTACATATTATAATTTAATACTACATTATCTCGAATTGTTTGTCGTAAATTTACCTAGATACAGAAAACTAAAATGGGTCTATCCGTATGTAGATAAATTTGTGAGGAGTAATTCAGGACAGAGAGTTGCGGATCAAAAGTAAGTTATCATATTTGCACAAACTCGAAAGAAAATTAAATATAGCCATACAATTTACGGCGAATATTTTTTGTTGTATACCATCAGAAGTATGTTCTTTTTAGCCCCAAATCTAGTCCTCCAATTATAAATGAATATAGTTTGCGCTGCCTTCTATTGCGGTGTTTAGGATTGCTTCGATGCACTGCTCTGTGTGCACGAATGCACTGCAATTTCAGTTTAAATAAATCAAACGTAGACATGCAGATTCAGTACACTCACACGGCATATTTGCCTGAAGCTACAAGCAATAGCCTAAAGCATCAGCGGCAGTACAGATCGTAGAACACGATGCCCGCACAGGACAAGCTGGAGCAAAAAAGAAACTCAGAGCAGCAGCTTTGTAAAAACATTATTGCAAATACTCCCTTCGTTACCCCTTGCTGCTTCGTTTCCTCGCGAGCATTAACACAAACACATGCCGGACACATATGCCACTCTTATGCCATGAACGGAAGTAGCAAATCGAGAGGGGATTAAATCAATCAGGCATGGAGGAGCTTCGGTTGGGGAGTTTGGGAGATGAGAGAGAGGACGACAGTGGCGGGGACGGGGCCTATCTCTCCTCCTCAGCCAGCAGCCACCTCTCCTCCTCTCCCGCGACGGCTCCTTTCCTCTTCTCCGTCCTCGGCGTTTGTGTTAGAATAAGAGTCCGTTACGACTTAGCTTTAGAGTTTGTTTGTAATTCAAGTTAGCGTTAGCCGCCGGCCCCTCATATATACCCCTTGTAATCTCCAAACTATGCAATCAATCAAGAGACAAATATTATTTTACATGGTATCAGACTAAACCGATTTAGGGCATGTCGCCGCCCACCCCGTCACCACCGCCGCCGCCCGGCTACTTCGAGCGACGTGCAAAGCTCGTCGCCTCCAAACTCGCCGCCGCTATGGCGCAATCCTCCTGCTCTATCTCCACCCAAAACCTAGCAAATCCTACCACCCACCATCCAATATGCTGATACAATTCAAGATGTTAGTCATTTTATCCCTGTTACTTTAGATCTTCCCAAGCACAACTACTACCATTGGCGCCACCTCTTCGAAGTTCATCTAGGCCGCTGCAATCTCCTCGGCCACGTCGACGCCAACTCCGTTCCCCAGCCTTCGGATCCTCACTGGGTAAAGGACGACCTCGCCATCATCCAATGGATCTACCAACGGGTGTCCACCGAGATCTTCAATCTCGTCTTCCGCGACGCCTCCAACGCCGCCACGCTTTGGGCGGCCCTCCGTAAACTGTTTCAAGACAACGTCGACGCCCGCGTCAACACCTTGCACACCGAGCTCCGCAACACCGTCTAAGGTGACTCCCCTGTGGGGGTTTATTGTCAGCGGCTCAAGTCCCTCGTCGACGAGCTCCGCGAACTTGGCGACCCCATCGACGACCGCCAACTCATCAATGTTCTTCTCGTCGGACTCGGTGAACGTTTTGAGAGGCAAGCCTCCTTCATCCCCATGATGCATCCACGACCCTCCTTCTCCGAGGTCCGCTCCATGCTTCAATGGGCCGATCGCGCCATCACCACCAAGGAGGCTCGTCCCAAGTATTTGCGGCCATCCAACGCCCTCCGGCTCCAGCACCACCACCACCGCCTCCTCCTGCACCGGTGCAACCACCTCCAGGATGGCGCCCCAGCCCCAACTACCGTGGCACACGGCCGATCTACCGTCCTCCATGACCCTCGGCTCCTTCAGGTGCGCCACCAGCTCTGGCTCCTCCATCGGCTCCAGCATAGCCGAACTACTGCCCACCCCATGACCCGTGGACCGGCCTTGTGCAGGCCTGGCCCATGCCCTGGGCGGCTCCGTCTCCAGTCGGCGCTCCACCCGCTTACACCGGCTCCTGGATGCCCGGGCATGCGCCCGCACACCGGCTCCCCCAGACTACTTGGTATGCGCCCTCCATCGCAGGCCTACGTCGTTGCTCCATCCTACTATCCCTACAGCGCACCGTCACCAATGAACTACAACACCTCAACAGACGGCAACTATCTGATGTACCAGCTTCCGCCGCCACCGCTCGCTTCAGCGCCGCCAACTGCACCAACCTCGTTTCCTGCGACAACCCCTAGCTGGGACCAAGCCGCGTTCCTCCAGGCCATAAACAACTTTGCTGCTCAAGGAAACTCAGGTATGGATTGGATTTTCGATTCTGATGCATCTAGTCATATGTCTAATTCGCGTAATATGCTGTCATCGTGCACTTCTTCACCTTTTTCATCTATTACTCTTGGAGATGGTTGTTTAATCCCTATCCATTGTGTTGGTCAAATCCATCTTCCATCCACTACCAAACTACTTCTTCTTCGCGATGTTCTTGTTGCCCCTGCCCTAATTAAAAACTTAATTTCCGTTCACCAATTTACACGTGATAATCCTGTCTTCGTCGAATTTGATCGTTTTAGCTTATCTGTAAAGGATTACATGACCAAGGCGGAGATCGTACGCTTCAATAGTTCTGGGGACCTATACTCATTAACGGCGCACCCACCACCGCTCAGCCCTCCTCCATGGCTGCTTGGTGGATTTATGGCATCAACGACTCGGACATCCTCAAGCTACCACACTATCCAATCTTCTTAGTGAATTTTCAATTTTATGTAATATTTTTTATCATGATAATTATTTTTGAGAGTCATGTCTATTAGGTTAACATGTTCATATTCCCTTTAGTTCCTCCCTATCTTCTAGTACATTTCCCTTTGAATTACTACTTTGTGATTTATGGACCTCTCCACATGAAAGTTTTTCTGGTTTCAAATACTATCTTGTTATTCTTGATGATTTCACACACTTTATTTGAACTTTTCCTATGCGCAACAAATCTCATGTCCACATAATATTTCTCAATTTTCAAAGATATGTAGCAACTCACTTCTTTTTGCCTATAAAATTTATTCAATGCGATAATGGTAAATAATTTGACAATAATCGAAATAAAAATTTCTTCCTTAGTCATGGCATCCTCCTTCGTTTTTCCTGTCCCTATACCTCTCCCCAAAACAGCAAGGCCGAACGAGCACCCCGAACAATTAATGATATTATTCGTATACTTTTAATTCACTCATCTATGCCTTCTAGATATTGGGCTGAGGCCCTACGCACAGCAACTTATCTTCTCAATATTCGACCAACTAAATCCAATCTCCATAACACTCCCTATTTTTCTCTTTTTAGATGTCATCCCGATTACTCTAAGCTTCGTGTTTTTGGTTGCCTTTGCTTCCCTAACATGTATGCCCAATCACCAAATAAACTAGCCCCCGATCCATCTCCTGCGTGTTTCTTGGTTACTCCGATGAATATAAAGGTTTTCGTTGCCTTGATCTCCTCTCTGGCCGTATTCACATCTCTCGACACGTCACTTTTGTTGAAAATGTTTTTTTCCTTTTTCACAACGTCACACGTCATCCGAGACCGACACTTCTACCACGACTTCCTCACCTCGCCGACCCACCTTCAATCCTCTCTACATCACACCAAATCCAACACCGCCACACTCCTCCCCGACCCCTGCCGAGGCAGCCGAAACAGCTGCAAATCCTGCTGCGGCAGCATGCGATAACACCGCGGCATCGGGCTCTACCGCGGCAGCCGATTTGGCTGAAAACGCTGCCACGGCTTCCGACCCTGCCTCTACAATGCCCGCATCCTCCGCTGCGCCGGGCAATTCTTCCCCGTCCCCTCTTCAACCTCCCGCACGTGTTGTTTCTATCACTAAACCCACTAATGAACACGTCATGCGCACACGTGCAAAATCCGGATTTAAATTTCCTACTCAAAAATTAAATCTTAATGTTACTCCATCTATATCTTCCATTCCCAAATCTTATAAATCAGCTCTTCTTGATCCCCACTGGACCTCTGCTATGCGAGATGAATTTCAAGCTCTTATATATAATAAAACTTGGCAACTCGTCCCTCGTCCTCCTGGTGCAAATGTTGTTTCTGGTAAATGGATTTTTCGTCAAGAATTTCACTCCGACGGTTCTCTCTCTCATTATAAAGCTCGTTGGGCCTGTCGAGGCTTCTCTCAACAACACGGTCTCGATTACGATGAAACCTTTTCTCTTGTAGTTAAACCCAGCACAATTCGAACAGTTCTTTGTCTTGCAGTCACTTCCTCTTGGCCTATTTATCAACTTGATGTTAAAAATGCTTTCTTACATGGATCACTCAATGAAACTGTCTATTGCCAGCAACCTTTAGGATTCGAAGACTCCATTAATCCAAATCATGTTTGCCTCCTTAAAAAATCTCTATATGGTCTTAAACAAGCTCTTCATGCATGATTTCAACGTTTCTCTACCTTTATTCTCACTATCGGATTTCATCCTTCATCGTCAGATTCATCTCTTTTTTGTTTATCACAACAACTCTCAAACTGCCTATCTTCTCTTATATGTCGATGATATAGTTTTAACAGCTTCTTCTCAACAATTTCTTGATCACATCATCTCTTTACTATGATCTGAGTTTTCCATGACTGATCTTGGACTTCTCCATCACTTCTTATGAATAGCTGTCACTCGTGATTCTCATGGTTTATTTCTTTCACAACGTCAATATATTTTAGATCTCATCACTAAATCTGGCATGCTTGACTGTCAACCTTCTAAAACTCCTGTAGACACTACAACTAAGCTTTCTTCTTCTGGTGATGTCTTCTCCGATGCCACTCTTTATCATAGTATAACTGGTGCTTTAAAATATCTTACTCTTACTAGCGAAATTTCCTTTGCTGTCCAACAAGCCTGTCTATATATGCATGATCCTCGAGTTCCCCATTATAATCATGTCAAACGTGTCCTTCGCTATCTCAAAGGTACCTTAGACCATGGTCTGCACATTTATTCATCATCTCCACACACTTTGACAGCATACTCCGATGCCGACTGGGCTGGTTGCCCGGATACTCGTCGATCCACATCCGGATACTGTGTTTTTCTTGGTAACAACTTGATTTCATTGTCTTCAAAACGGCAGGTTACAGTTTCGCGTTCGTCTGCAGAGGGCAGTACCGTGGCACATCTTTGTCGCCGAAACGGTTTGGTTGCGTCAACTTCTCTCGGATCTTTGTTGTCCTGTCCAGCAGGCTACTATGGTTTATTGTGATAACATTTCCGCTGTTTATATGTCCAGCAATCCTGTACATCATCGACGGACCAAGCATATCGAGATTGACATACATTTCGTTCGGGAGAAGGTGGCTCTTGGACAAGTTCGAGTTCTACATGTTCTTACTACTGCGCAGTTTGCAGATATCTTCACCAAGGGGCTGCCTACATCATCGTTTACCGACATTCGTTTTAGTCTCAACGTTGCTGAACCCCACGTTGACACTGCGGGAGGATGTTAGAATAAGAGTTCGTTACGACTTGTTTTAGAGTTTGCTTGTAATTCAAGTTAGGGTTAGCCGCCGACCCCTCATATATACCCCTTGTAATCTCCAAACTATGCAATCAATCAAGAGACAAATATTATTCTACAGTTTGGCCACCGCGCGCCACCGACTGGGGTCACCGTGATTGACCGGAGGGTGGGATGCTGCACCGCATGTCGTGCCGCCATTGCCGCCTTAGGTGGCAGCGTCGGCGTCAGTGTCGCCGGAAGCGTGCCGCCGTCTGAGAAGGCGCTACTTCATACCGGCCGTTATCATCAGCGCACGTCCGTGTCTCCTGGCCGGGCGGAGGGATGGCGGTGGCGAGGTCCTAGCGAGGTCCGGCTGGGCGACGGGATGTCGATGGGGAGGTCCGGCCGCCCGAGCTCGCGCCCGAGCTTAGGCGGGGATGGCGATGGCGAGGTGGGAGAGAGAGGAGCTGCGCGGCTCTGTCTCACGGCTGTTGACTAAGCGGTGGTAGTTGATGTAATTGCTCTGAACTGGCGAAGGTAAAACAGTCTTTTCTGGACGGGCGAAAATTAGGGGTGACAAAAACCACCGTAAGACTTTTTATATAGTACTAGCTGAATGCCCATGCGTTGCCACGGTCTATCAATTTTTTTCTTATTGCACATGCATGTCAAAAGTTCCCTCGAGCTATGTTTTTATAATTTCTTAATTCTTATTAGGAATAAATTAGGTAAATATTTGTGTGTTTCCACGAGCAAAAATTATAAACACATTCAATGATGTGAAGTAGTACAATTTAACTAAACCAAATTATATTTATCGTAATTCTCAGAAAAAATTATATTTATCGTAATTATTTATCTTGCTCACTTCAAAAATATTTTGTGTGATCGAAAGTTGTAGCTTGATTATGCGGAGGCACTTAGTTGGTGATAGATTTGACGACACATCGTGCCTAGTTCCCCTCGCTCAACCAGATCTAGATCTAGCGGTTACAGCATGGTCATGACCATCATAGTGTGTGCCGTGGACTGCTCGACCGGCAAGTTTTCTTACAACGCAGTGTGATACAACGTGAAAGCTAATTCCCCACAAAGCAGTCGGATACAACACGAAGCACCGCACAAAAAACTATACTGTCATGCCAGATAGACAAATTCAGCTAACGATGCAGTATGCAGCTACTGTGTGACAGGCACAACCGACCCGACATGGCAAAGGTCGGAAATACTCCCTCCGTTACATAATATAAGGTGTTTTAATCTGTAAAGATAACGTCTAGGCGAATTTTAGTGTCTAGATTTGCACCAGTCCGAACACACTAAAAATAAACTAGATACAATATTTTTACAAAGTTAAAATATTTTATATTTTAAAATAGAGAGAGTAGCTAGACCGGCCTTAACAAAAAAAAATTCAGAGCAGACCACTCTCCTCCGTGAGCAAAGGCAATGTATCAACTGCATGTTGACCGGTCAAAATCAAAACAACAATCCTAAGATCCCAATCTCTGTAGCCGAAATTAGAGCCAAAATTAGATCGACAGTCAGTATAATTTGCTACAGGAGCACGACAAGTCAATTCTTGAGGCAACAACTCAGCGCAGGACTGAAGCTCTCGCGGCAAGCTGATTGAGTCCACGGCAAGCCGTAGCAGCGGCTTCCACTGCATCCACGGCAAGCTATTCCCGCGGCGTACGACGTATCGATGACAAGCAGTCCCCACGGACTGGCCAGCGCGGACGGCGTGGTTGTGGATTTTCGCCGCCTCTCTCCCCCATCCGAGACCAGCGCCTCCGCATCTCCAGCACGAGGCCACCTCCTGCCCGCACGCGCGTAGCCGTGACCGGCATCCTGCAGTTGTTTCGCCTGCTCCTCCTCCGGATGGCCTAGCTCGTCGTGCGTCGTCGTGCGTGATTCGTCCATGCTCGTCCGTCTCCTGCCGATCTGTCGCGGGGTTGACCAAAGCATCGGCCTCCATCTCAGTTCCTTGTTGCCGAGGAGGAGAGGTTATGGAGGTGTATGAGCGCGAGTATTCGGAGGACGCCGGAAGCAGACCAGGACGCTGGTGCTTGGCGGTGGCAAGGACGGAGGCGAGCAGGACGGAAGCGCGGCGCCACGGCCAGGACGCTGGAAGCAGCAGCCCGCCGCCGCCGCTGCCGTTTGGCCTCCTCCGCGTCGCCCACGCGCCACATGCTCCAAGCTGGGCGGCGTCGCGACGCCATGTCCAGAACGCCGGAAGCAGCAGTCCGCCGCCGCTGCTGCCATTTGGCCTCCTCCGCGTCGCCCACGCGCCACCCAACGGCAAGCTACCCCTAGACATTTTATAGTAAAGATATATATCCAACATTTTTCCACGCCCTAGCGCGTTTGCTCTCGCGAGCGACGGCGGCAGCGGAAAAAACTCCTCCCGATCTCTTCCGGCCAGTGCGTTGGCTTTGGTCCCCTCTCCATCCGCTTGCCGCTCCGGCGGCGGCACGAGGGAGGGGGGGGGGTCTCGTTCCTCCGTTCTGGCCTAGTAGTTAGGGTTAGGTTTTGTCTTCTTTGGTGTGTCGTTGGGGTGGTGGGAGCGGCGCCTAGGCGAATAAATCTGCCTTAACTCTACTCCCACACCGGCGACGACCTTCGAGGCGGCGTCTCGGAGTTGATGGCAACGTGTGTTGATCGGTCCTTCAGATCGACAGCTTGGTCTTCTCGCCATTCTTCAGATCTGGCGAGAATACTTTCTCGGTGTCACCGGCGCTCGTTGTTATCTGCGACGGTGCTGGTGGTCGGGGCGATGTGGTTCTTCTGGAGCGAGGATATTGGTCCGGAGGTGGTGGATTTGCCGTTCTTCTCCGACTTCGTCGATGGGAGACGATAGATCTTGATCCAAGACAACATGGGGACGTCCCCGGTCGACGTGCCACAGCGACATGTGTCTCGCTGCGTGCAGCAGGTCTATTCATCGACTCACAAAGCCTCGTTGGCGATGGTGCGGTTTTGGATCTTGCAATGGTGGAGGTTCGGCGTCTCTCCCGGCGTCCGCCTTGGCGGCGCTGGAGTTGGGCGGCGGCCGCTAGCTATGGTGGTTGCGGAAAATTCTAGAGATCGTTTTTAATTTCTCGAATTCTTAGGATTTTATCTGCAAATTCAGGATAATCAGTTTATCCCAGTCTGTCTTTTAGTTTCCACGTATGTTGCATCATGTAACCTGATTTTCTATTAATGAAATACGTGCGTTTCTCTCAAAAAAGACTTTTTATATAGTAGAGATACAAAAGTACATACGAATAAAGGTGCGAAAACCACCTCAAGGAAAATTATCTATACTATTTTTTTATAGGGAAGCATCGGGACTCCGTCGTGCTGCGAGCTTTATTGCTTAATAAAAAGGTTTACATCATTTTGCCAGATCAGCAACAATAAAGACTGGTGGATCCTCAACCCACACCGTTTGAGGTCCTAGCGCCCTAGACGCTAGACAATGAGCAACCTGTTAGGGGCCTGTTGACTGGTGAAGCTGCTTGAGTTTAGTCCCACCTCGCCTACAGGAGGAGGCCACACCCAGCTTATAAGGGAGAGTTCTCCTCCTCCTTCCAGTCCGGGCTTTTGGGATGGAGTGGGTTCTCTTCTTATAGTTGGGCCGTGAGCGCATGAATGTCCAGAACGTAGGCTGAGTGCTGGGCTGGGCCAAGTGGACGCTAACATCTGGTATCAGAGCCAGCATCACCATGTCTTCCTGAGGGGCTTCTCAGGGGATGGGATGTTAGGGGCCTGTTGACTGGTGAAGCTGCTTGAGTTTAGTCCCACCTCGCCTACAGGAGGAGGCCACACCCAGCTTATAAGGGAGAGTTCTCCTCCTCCTTTCAGTCCGGGCTTTTGGGATGGAGTGGACTCTCTCTTATAGTTGGGCCGTGAGCGCATGAACGTCCAGAACGTAGGCTGAGTGCTGGGCTGGGCCAAGTGGACGCTAACACAACCTTGTTGCACTCCCTCAGACTATGAAAAAATAAAACATGAGAAAAACCCCTAGCTAGGAAAGAATACTCTTCATAAATCGCAGCAGCAGGGCCCGCTGAGTTGCCCGCATCTTGCATAACTTTGATCACTTCCATACAGTCACTATTCACCTTTATTTTGGAGCAGCCAATCTGTTCCGCTAGAATGAGGCCATCTCGTAATGCTCTAGCTTCAGAGGATGCAGCATCTCCAATATGGTTGATTCCACACGAGCTCGTTGCAATGAAAGTTCCCCCTTCATCTCTAATAAGTGCACCAGTAGAACCTGTGAAAGAATCAGGATAGAAAGCCGCGTCAATGTTCAGCTTTACATACCCGCGTCAATTGCAAGAATGAGGCCATCTATACTATCTATATCTATATCTATCTATCTATCTATCTTCTTTACTATTAAAAGGCTTACAATCTTGATGTTTGGTACGTCACTTTTTATTACCGAATTTGCCTCCATAAGTTACAAAATACTACACCTTTCCCACCGCCTATTATATATATATATATATTACCGCTTCCACGGAAAAGAAAGAAAAAAATTAGTTCCGGCCCGCTGCAGCCCTTGCCGTCTTCACCAGGCACCGCCGCCACCCGCAGCCATCTGCTGCAAGCTATCTCGAGCCCTCTATACTGCCTCCTCCCGAGAACCTTCCTTCTTCAGCTCCTGCCTAGCACCGACCTCGCTGCCGTCTCCTCCAGCCTGTGCCCCTCCTCCTGCTGGACGACCACTTCCAGCCGAAGCTCATCCTCTAGAACGACCTTGGCCTCCATCCGAAGTTCCTCCACGCCGGCAGCATATTCTCAGCCGGCCGAAGACCTTCCGACCAAGCTCCTCTTCCAGACGCACTGCACCGTAGATTTGACTTCAAGATCCAAGAAGTTGTTCACCACCACGCCGTCGGACGCACGCATGACTGCCATGGCATCATCACGCAGCTCCTTGCACCAAGATGGGGTGAAGTTCTAGGTACCAACTGAACTTGAACGCTCATCGCATTGGAGGAGATGTACTGGCTGCTTGCCGTTCTTGGGTTTTGGCAAATCTGAAGTTATGTGTGCCTTTCAAGGGTCGATGTTGAGGTGCTTCTCTTGCCGGCCAAGGCTGCCCAAAGGTGTCTTCCGGGTGAGCGAATACATGGAGTTGGGCATGGTTTTGCATGTGGCTCTGAACCTGCATAGGACAGAGCATGGTCCAAATAAGTAGCATCCTGGTGTCTGACGCTGAATTGATACTTAACTATTGATATTGCTCCATGCTGTTAGTGATAGAGTGAATTGTGAACTGCCAATTATGCGCACGTGAGACACTTTCAAAAGTATTAATACATTCAGATGGATGGTAAATGCATGAATGTGATGGACTAAAAAATCCGTGGTTTCTAATGGAGTAGGTATCAAAGCTACTCTGCCGCCTACTGCTACTAACTCGTCACCTCCCTACATTAAGGTAGTACTTAGAGCATCTCTAGCCGATACCCTAAACGCACGTACCGCAAAAAATGGACTATAAAAAATAGTTTACAGTTTACCGCAAACCACTTTTACAGTACGAAAATCATCGGCGCAGAACAGGTACCGTATCAAGAACTACATATTCGAAAAAATGGACTACAGGCGGAGCTCGGACGACGGGCGCCGGAGCAGGAGGCAGAGCACGGAAGGCGGGCGCGGTCGTGCGGGAGTCGCTCGCCTCCGCGTCGTTGCGGCTAGGGCCGAACCACGCGAGGCCGGCCCAAGCCGGTGAGGTGGCGTGGGTGCCGGAGAGGGCTTTGCGCGCACGGGCAGCCTCGGAGCGCCGACGAGCGGCCTCCTCCGCGGATACCGGCGACGTGCGAGCTTGGGAGCTCGAGCTCCTGCCACGGCATGGAGTGACCTGATGCGGCGTTGGGTGGCGGTGATTTGAGCAGGGGCGGCGGAATCGGCGGCGACGACCCGAGGTCGGGTGAGGTTCTGCGCGTGGGAAATGAGGAGGAAGAGGATGCGGTTTACCGTATCCGAGCCATCCCTCCCGACTATATGCGGGATGGACGAGCCGTTTTGCGGGAAACTGCAAAAAAAATTGTGGGCCGGCCCCGTTGACGGTATCTGGAAAGGCCATTTTTCGGCCTTGATACCGCATATCGGTCTAAAATTTTGCGGGTAGGCCGATATGTAGTATCTACTAGAGATGCTCTTAGGGTATCTGTAGTACTTCATGGAGTTATAAGTAAACTGAGTGTCTGTCAACACCCGGATTTTTAATCCCAGATGCCTGTTATGTCATACATCGCAATCCCAGGATTACGATTTTTGCGAGACATAACAGATTGGATATCACAGTACATCATCCATTACAAACCATAAATAAGGTCTTACACAAATAAGGATCTCATGATTCAGTCTTAATACAACAAGCAACGGAATAAATAATAAGCGTAACAGTGGGGTCCATCTTTAGGGGCACAGGCAATGCTGACGAAGACAGATAGTCCTAGTTATCATAGCCGTCATGTTGGCCATCATCTTGGTAGTCTCCTTCATAGTCTGGCCATGAGAATAGCCAGGGACAAAAGCCAAGAGTACTCTTTAAGTACTCGCAAACTACCACTAACAAGTAGTATAGTTCTAATGTAAGGTGCTAACTCTAAGTTCAACTATAAAGTTAAGTTTGAAACCTGAGCTGAGTTCTGAAACAAAGAAAGATAAAATAAAGTTCTAGAATCACTTAAGTTGGGAAGCTAGTGTCATAATCACAGCCCCGTTGTGGACAAGTCAAGATTCATCATTCATTTCCTAAGTCATTTTGAAAACATCTGACAACGAAACAGTATGGCCACTCCAACTGTCTATAACCACGGACACGACTATTCGAATAGTTTGATACACTGCAGAGATGGTACACTTTCACCACAAGATTCGATACATCTGTTAGGGATAACCCTGAATCATCATACTTAGTATGCAGATAATCAAACATAACCTTTCCTTTACACACCCTAGTATAAGCACCTCTCCTATGAGCATGGCCTACTAACCATGACCATCTGTCATCTTGGGCACTGCATAGGTGGACAACATTGAGAGGTAGCCTCAGCTCAAACCTCTCCCGCGAGGAAACTAATACTAATGCATATAAACTTCCGGCTAAGCCTTACCCAATTCAGGTATTGTGGTTGTACGGTAAATTTGGAATGGTATCGCATCCGAATCCAACCATCAGTTTTGTTGTAAAAGGGCTAAGGCTCATGCCTCAACATTTTCATCATCATAAACCATTTGTGTTTCTCAACACATGTCAAAACATCTCAATAGAATGACTCATCATTCCAAGGTTTTTACAATTCATTTTCACCAAATGTTCCCATCTAAAGTGACTCAAGTTTTGACTTAGCTCTAGGCTACTAAGTTAAGAGTGTTCACTAAGGTGGGATGCTAAGATCAATCTCATGCCATAGAATGACATCTAAGGTTATCTAAATAGGTCAAGTTTTGTACTCTTTATGCTACCTTCAAAACAAGTAAGGGACTTTGGAAAGGTAAAGAAAGTAAAGCTTGAAAATAAGACTTGGGGTAAGTAATAGTCAAAGTGGTATAACCAAAGCATGCCTAAAGCATCTTTGCTCAAATCATCTAGCTTAATTCTAGCTTTCTAAGCATTATACTTGCAAGTGTTAGCTTGCCTTGGTTGGTGCAGTGGTTGAAGTTTTCTTCCACCTCTTCTTGGTAGAACTCCTCCTCCTCGAAAGCTTGGTCGGTACTATCGTCTATAAATACATACGGAGTACACAATCACCAAACAATACTTAACTAGGCTACTTAGCATTCTAAGTCACACATTTGATGATCTAATATCATCACAAGCACCACAAGGTTTTATTAACTAGTTTCATTCTTTTTATTTAAGAAAAGTAATTTCTACTCATTGAAAATATCCAAGATTTAATATTCTCCACTTAGAATATGGGATCACATGGACACCTGTCCTCACCACATATTCTAACATGTGGGAATGTGATTTAAGGGTTGGATCACAATTTAATGGGTTTAAGTTTAGAATTTAATGATTTAAAGTGACTAGAAATGCCTATATAGCATTATTTTGGTACTAGTCCAAAGTCACTGCATGCAAATCTTAATATTATTACATATTCAGATAGGTATGGTTAAATGTGATTTTTGAGAGTTGGAATCAACTCAAAAGCTATTTTGATTGATTTTATACAAATGTTTGAATGTACAAAAGCTTCTGTCTTGTTATTTTCACTAGGAGAGATCTCTAACTCTAAATGAATTAAATCCAACGGGCTTGAATAGATCTTTTCAGTAGCTTTCTAACAAAATTTGAATCACTCAATTTGGATTTGTAAATCTCTCTAAAATGATTTTCAAACTAGGGGACATAACTAAGTTCAAACCTAATTAGAAAAACCTAGATTTGAATTCGTGGGCTAGCGCGGGAACGAAAATGGGCCGGCCCAGTGGTACTCCACGGCGCAGAGAACAGCTGACAGGGGGGTCCACATGTCAGCGGCTCTTTAAACGCGAAGCGGTACGGGGCAACGTGGACCGTGCGGTTAAAAGTGAGATCTATGGCTGAGGAGTGTCGTCTCCGGCGAACAGGTCGCTGGCGAGAACTAACCCTAGTGGTCGGTGGGGGTTACCGGGGATGTACCAGGGCTCCAGCTACTGCGACGAGGCGGGCAAACAAACTGGTGGACGACGGCGAGCTTAGGCGAGGTCGCGGCAGCTCCTGGCGAGCTGTGGGTCCCAACGAGGGTGGCCCTCTGTCGGTGCCTTTTTTTTTAAAACCGTCGGTTGGTCTGAAAGAATGGAGACTGCGAGAGAAAATCATCATCTCAAAAGGAAAAAAAATGATGGATCATGCACGCCCACAAACGGTGGCTTCAACTTCTATTGTTATGTTGATTCTTGTTTCAGATGTGGTTTGAACCAAACGTGTGGAACTCTTGAGGCAATAGTACCTTAACTACTACTACTCACTCTGTCCAGAAATACGGGATTTGAATTTGTAGATTCTCATGTATCTAGATATATTTTAGTGTGTAGATATATTTAAATCTAAAAAAAGTCAAGTCGGTTATTTCTGGATGGAGGGAGTATTATTCCACTATTCCACTCATTTTTCACATGATCTTTCCCCTTCTCTCGAGCCCCCAATTTACGCATGCTCCTAGCCGTTTCCCTACGCGTCTTCGGTTCCCCGCGCTCAGAAAGTTTCTAGTGTCTCTGGATTCTGCCACCGAATCACGACCTGTCGCCGTTGAATCGAGCAGGCTGCTGTCCATATCGGCTAAATCGCCGCTAGAGCCAATACTAACGGTTGTCCAAATTAATAATGTTGTACTCAATAAAGATCGATGGCTCACACAGCAAAATGTGGTATTGATAACATCCTTTTGCGAACATTACATCACAAGTTATAAAAATATGTAATTGGAACTAAGATATGAAATGTCAAAGCGAGACACGAGATAAAAATCGACAATCCATGTGAATATCGACATACCACCATTTATAGAAAATCTGAAGATTGGCGTGGTGACACCTTAGGTTATTATTTTTGATTCGTAGGAAAATTAAACACCAAATCTTTTGTTTACTTTAATTTTTGTGAAAATTATCAATTTTTTGTTGACCCGTAGCAACGCATGGGTATTATGCTAGTGCTAGTAACTATAATTTTCGTTCCGGTAGGTTTGTCGTCCCAGTTTTTTCCGTCCGACTTTTTTTGACCAGTTTGCCCCTAACTTTTTTAGCTTATTACAAGCCTGCCACCACCAAGTGGAAAGAAGGTCGGGTGAACCGCGTGCTCGTGTACGAAGCAGGGGTCGAGGCGGCGCGGCTCCTCTGCAGAACGGAGGTTGGGGAAGAGCACTGGCGGTGGCGCGATGTGCTGATAGAGGGAGGTCACAGGGAGGCGACAAGGTCCGCTGGAGAGGAGGCACATGTAGAATGGGGATCGTGGCAGCCCCAAACATCCTCGTCCCCGAGATCTAGGCGGTTGATCTTCGTCCACGAGCTCTACCTCCTCTGGAAGGTAGAATGGGGCTGCGGCACAGGGCGACACAAGCGAAATGGATGCCGCCGGCAGGAAGGACGGGGCCGGCGACACCCCCAACTACCTGCACCATCCCTTCCTTTTATATCACCGCCAATAGTGCCTCCTCTCTCCCGAAACTCCGGCATAGTACTCGCGCAGTCAACCCGCTGTGCTGGACCAAGCAAAACACCTCGCCGAGTTGCTCGCCAATCGCCTCATGACCGAGCAAGGAGGTGGAGACACTGCGACCATATTCGTCGCCAAGCCCAGTTGTGATCCTGCGAGACAGCACATCAATGTTCTTTTTCTCTCTGTACTGTTTGATTGATATTTCCTACTCATCTCCAGCTTCGCGTTCTATTGTTGTCTAATGCCCACTTCTTGTTTCTGTAAATGCCTTGAGGAGAAGAAACTAAGCGTTTCAGAGAGGCATGAGTTACCATTTTGATGCTGAGATTAGAGCATCTCCAGTTCGGTGTTCCCATGCCGAAAACCGGCGCTAAATAGCGTCGGACAGATGTAACTTTCGGTCTGGGAACGGTCAGTTTCCTACTCACGTTCTTAGGCTGAGTTTTCAGATTTGGCCAAATTTCAATCAAACTCAGCAAAATTTAACGAATATAGGCGATTTTATTAATATTGGGCGAGTTCATACAAATTACATCAAATTCAGGCGAACACATGAATTTTGACTTCGTTAGGCTAACAAAAACTAAAAAAACTTAGAAATACTACTGGAACTAGCCGATGCCAATGCCGATGCCGACGCCGCTAGACGGCGTACACATGCCAAAGTTATGGAAAAACACCGTGTAGTCGGGGTCCGTCTTGCCGTCATCGTCGTCGTCGCTCGGCAGCTGTGGGGGTGATACGTTGTAAACATATCTATAATTTTTTATGTTTCATGCTTATTTTATATCTACTTTCTTATGTTTTGTCCACACTTTGGAGTATTTTTACACATTTTCTGGAACTAACCTATTAACAAGATGTCACAGTGCCAGTTGCCTGTTTTTTGCTGTTTTGGGTTTTAGAAAAGCTAGTAAGGAAATATTCTCGGAATTGGACCAGACAAAAGCCAAAGTTAATATTTTACCCGAAGCAACACGGAGTCCGGAGGAGAGACGAAGTGGCGCACCAGGGCGGCCACACCTGGTGGCGGCGTGGCCTAGGAGGGCACCACCAGGGTGTGGGCCCCCTGGTGCTTCACCGACCCTGCCCTTCCGTCTATAAAATTCTCCCGAGACGAAAACCCTAAGTACCCGATCAAAATTTCACGAAAGGGTCTGTAGCTGCCGCCATCTCCATCCCTAGATCGGGAGGGATCTGAAGCTCTTCCCGGCACCCTGCCAGAGGGGAGAGATCACCCTGGAAGTCTTCTTCATCACCATGACTGCCTCTGGTGTGATGCGTGAGTAGTTCATCCCTGGACTACGAGTCCATATAGTAGCTAGATGGTTGGTTCTTCTCCTTTGTGCTATTATGTTTAGATCTTGTGAGCTTCGTTCATGATCAAGATCATTTATTTGTAATCTTACATGTTGTGTTTGCGAGGATCCGATGGATATTGAGATACTATTTCAGATTGATTATTTATTCTATCATGTCTATGTTATTTGTGATCTTGCATACTTTCCGTTGTTAGTACCTATCTTGGCCGAGTAGATGCTAGCAATTTCAAGAGGGAGTATTTATGCTCGATAGTGGATTCATGCCTCTAGTAATCTGGGGAAGTGACATGAATCTCTAGGGTACTAGATGTGATGTTGCTACTAGGGAGAAAAAAGCAATCATTTGTCCATGGGACAATCGTATTGTTTACTTTACACACTTTGCTTAATGCAATTATCTGTTGCTTGCAACTTAATCTGGAGGGTTGGATGATAACCTGAAGGTGGATTATTAGTCGTAGATGCAGTTGGATTACGGTCTATGTATAATGCTGTAATGCCCATTCAAATCTCGTAGGAGTCAAGATGATTAGTATATGCATGTATGCTTTCTCGGTGTATGTCGGTTGCTTCGCTGTAATTTATTCACCCAACATGTCATCTATCTTAAGGAAAATCACCTCTAGTGAACTATGGACTCCGGTCCATTCTTTTATCATCAATCTACAATCTATTTACTGTTTACTGTTTACTTTCTGCAAGTAATTACTATCTTCCACACAATACGTTTAATCCTTTGTTTTCAGCAAAACGGTGAGATTGACAACCTCACTTTGTAAGTTGGGGCAAAGTTCTGTGGTTGTGTTGTGCAGGATTCCAAGTTGGAAACAACACCTTGGAGGTGTTTCCTTGCTCGTACTGGTTCGATAACCTTGGTTTCATAATTGAGGAAAAACTTGCTATTGTGCTTATCATACCTTCCTCTTGGGGTTCTCAACGATCTCGAATATCTTTTGAGCCATCAGGGGGGCACGGGCTGCCTTGAGTGGGTTCGCGCACCACCACAGCTAGGAGCGAGGATCGTCGTCGTAGTCGTCGAGGACAATGAGCAGCGCGCTGGCAGCGAGACCTACGGGCGCCCTCGCACTCCGCCTCCTCCTGGTGGCGCCGAATTCAGTTGGCCTCCTCGTGCTCCCAGTCGGATTGGGACTAGGCGAGGGCGTCCGGCTTCGGCATCAGCGGCACGTTTACGGAAGGCGCTCCATCACCATCGATAGCGAAGAGTCCTCGGCGAGGACCGCCCATTACGCCGGCTCCGGCGGTTGCGTATGACGAAGATGGCCGTTCGGCGACGATGGCGTGCAGGGTTCATTGATGATGATGCCTTGTGACCTCGTCCTCGATAGCGAGCGCATCGGCGGCGAGGCCTCCCTCTTCACGGGCGATAGTAGATTTACCAAATCTCAACTTTGTCAATGATTCATTGGGTACAGAAAATGCAGGATGTGAGGAGGTGATAGGAGGCAAAGGCATCGAGTGTCGTGCATCACTTGAGAAGAAGAGAGCTCCGGGAGGATGTGGAACAGAGCTATAGTTTGTCACTAATTTTATATGAAGAAAGATTCTGCAATATCACACTTCTAACTATATTATGTCACTATTTATTATAATTATATATTTTTATTCTTTTGAAATGGATTTATATATTTTTATGTCGTAGCAACGCATGGGTATTTAGCTAATATAGTAGAGATATAAAAAAAATCTAGAGTAGGTTGGTCTTTCCGTCCGCTTTTTTTGGGACCGTTCTGCCCCTGGCTATCTGAGGATATTACAAGGGAGCCACCGCCAAGTCAACCCGACCTCTCCGCCTCGACACGCTCGCCTCCGTCCCTACCGCCGCGCCCTTCTCTGCAGCACTGCGGCAGCTCGGGGGTCAGCGTCGCGACCTCTCCGCCTCGACACGACGATGTCGCCTAGCTCGCCTCCAACCCTGCCGCCGCGCCCGTCTCTGCAGCACTCACGCGGCAACTCGAAGTCGCCGTCGGGTGGCGCGGACATCAGGTCGAGCAGAGGCGGCGCCGCCATCGGGTGTCGCGTTGTGTCGCGGTCGCGGAGTTCACACACTGCCGAGCAAAGAACTGCTAGATACTACTACAGATAGGCTTGACTTTTGGAGATAATTACGAGCTCGATTTTAGACAGATTTGAGCGTCGTTTGTTGCTATGGCGAGCCGGGACTTCCGAAATTGATGGTGGATGCAGAGAAACGCCAGCGCAAAACGGAGGGAGCCGGGAGTCCGACGGGAATATATTGCTGCAGGCCGTTCCATCCGCCATCAGTTCGGTCCGATTCCTCCCAGCTGGGCCGCTCTAGCTTCATGGTTGCTGCTCCACATTACAGGACTTCATGACGTCATCTCAACCAGGACAGCCCTAGAGCGTATCCCCTGCAACTTTTTTTTCCTTGTGCCGCTACCCATGGCTCAAGGATGTACATTACTGAGCTAGACAATGAACAGTTAACTCATAGGGCCTACTGTATTTGTTTCGGCACTGCGTAAGTATCTTTATAAGATATCTGCATATGTTGCTGTGTAGGAGCCTGAATTTCGGTAGATACAATAGTATAGTCCCTCCATGCCGTGCCATTTTCCTTATCAGATTGGATCATAATTATGCTGGAACTTAGCTATTTATGGTATTTGTAGTTGTATTTTCCAATAGCAAGTTTGCAGTGAGATGTTTGCAAAATAAAAGAGGGAATAAAGCCAAGATCAAAGATAGATGATTCTTACATCTCTCTCCTCCTTCCTATCTAGACGCTCCACGTCTTCCTTCCTTTCGGCCAGCAACCGCCCGTCTCTTTGCCTTGCTTCCCACTCACCAGCTATCACCAAGCTGCAATGCCTCCTTGCACGTGAGCTTAGTTAGCTACTGCCTACCTCCTCTCACGAGCTCCGCCAAAGGCCTTGGCCTACGTTAGGGGCGGCGTTCTAGCCACCGAATGTTGTAGATAGTGTGGATTCGTTGCCGGAGCTCGAGAGGGAGCGAGGCTGCGCTGGCTGGGTTCGAGGACAGCGCCAGAAAAGCAGGGAATTGGCACTTGAGCCAGGGAATGGGGAAGAACTAGATGGACCTAGCTCGCTTTGCTGCGCCGTTTTTTGGTAATGACATTTAAACTGTACGAGATGATGCTCGTTTGCTGGAGTATACATGTTTTCTGTATTTAGTTTGATGTGTCCTGAGCTTGTTCCACCAGGAAAAAACCACAGCAAACTCCACTGATATAGAGCACATTGGAGAAAATACAATGAATGTCAGTGTAAAAGCATAAAGAAAAATGCACAAGGCAGGAATGATGAGCAATCAAACCATGAGCAGAAGAAACACGAGGACACACATGGACACGCACGTTCGGCTGACCCAAAGCCTCAACCGAATACACCGGATATCCTCACTACCGCACAACACATAAGCACCACTTTATATAAACAACAAACAAGATAGAACACGAAACAAAACAAGAAAGACATGCACAAGTCAAGCACTGATAAATAAGATTCCAAAACACTTCAACTAGGGTGATCACATGTGGCTGCCGGCATCCATCCAACAAAGCAACAAACAAATGATCCTAGGCACACCAGCCCCAAATCTGTGCATAAGGAACATCAACAAAATTCAGAGCACGCTGACACCGAGATGCGCACTGGCTGAACCACCAACGACACATTCACAACACGCCCAACGTCTATGAACCAACCCACCATACGGATCGAAAGAAATTGACCCCCAAAGCCACCACCTAGTGCATCAAACCACACACATGTGCTGACCAAAATGGCAACAATGAACAAAACATGACAACAATAAAAAAATTGGCCACAATTGTATACAGGGCACCCTAAAATCCAGCAACCCACAACACATCAAGCACCGACCTCGAACAGTGTGAGCCGCCGCAATTACCACCACAGAAAATCCACATCACACATGCCCAGCGAACTGTGCCACGGAACCAACCCCAAAATAGCATTGAAGAATGCAGAGGAGAGCAGATGAAATAAACTCAAGCATGGGGCAGCTCGAAGAACACCTGTGGGCGCAACATACGCCCAAAACCAGCCCGCATCGATGAAGCTCAAGAAGCGGAGAAGGAGAAGTCACCATAATGCCAAAGAAACCACCACCATAGAAAATGAGAGCAAAGAGAGAAACAAGGAACCAACCACATGCCTCGCGTCTCCCTTCCACTTAGAACACATGCGGCTACCCATGGCAGCCCGCAACGCCACGCATACAAATGACATGCAGATAGGAAGGCCCATACCGAACGATGACATACATCGAAGCGATTATATGCCGAAAGCTAGGGCCGAACCGAAACGACATAAGAGAAAGAAACCACATGAAACCAATTTAACCGGAAGGAACAACACAAACGATAGAAAATCCTAGTCAGTGGGGCATAACATAGCCAACCACAACCCATCGGTCCAACAAGCAGCGAAATGCAACCACTGTCACATAGCGAGGTGGAGCACCGACTCGCCTGTAGGAGCCTCCTGCAGGGGCCAGCCCAAGATCTTACTTCGTGTCGCTATTTTCTTTCAGATATTTGTGTTTCCATTTTCTTTTAGATGTTCGTGTCGCATGCTCGTTCGCGTAGTACTGCTTTCCCTTTAAATTGTTTAAAATGTTTTTTATGCTTTTTTTGCTTTATCTTTCTTTTACTTTCTTCTCATTTTATAGTTTTCTTCTAGTTTGTCATTTGTATTTGTCACTATTTTTATTCAATCCTTTTCATTTCATTTTGCACTGAAATTTAGTTTTTTTGTTTCTCCATTTTTTTCAATTGCTCATGCATTTTTCCTTTCTCTCCTTATTTTATTTTTATTCTTATTTACCTTTTCTTTTTAAAACATATGAATATTTTTTTGGAACACATGAACATATTTTTAGTTTTATGAACAGTATGAACATTTTTTTAGACTAATGAATACTTTTACGATGATTTTTTTTGAAATTACGTTATCTTCTTTTCTCAGACCTGTGGATATTCTGGATCGATGAATGTCTTTTCACACCCATGAAAACTTTTCAGAATTATGTTAACATATTTATAGGACCGATGAGAACCTTTTGAGATTGTTGAACAATGTTTTAAACCATGAATAGTTGATGAAATTACGTGAACATGTTTATGTAGACATGTGAGAGGTTTTTCTGATGATGAATATTTTTCAACCTCATGAATAGTTTTAGAAAAAACGTGAACATCTTAATTCAAACCATGCATTTTTTAGAGCGATGAATATTTTAAAAACACTTGTATTTTATTTTGTACTAAGCGGAAAAATTTATTGTTAGATGTTAACATTATTCATGTTCTCAGTATTTGTACGGTTGTTAAACGGTTAATATATTTTATATAGCTAATTTGTTTTGTGAGTTAAGTATAAAAATTAACAATCCGCTAGGCCATGACCATTTAGTTTTTAAACAGACATTATCTAGGTATAGTTTGGGGAGCAACATAGCATGCCACTTTAGCAAATCACACAGCGACACATCATGAGTAAGGAGAAGTCTTCAATTCAAGAGAGCTTAGAGCTCTTAGAGATTAGGTGGGTCGTAGGGTTGGGAAGAGGCCAGGGGAAAGTGAGTGAGCCGACATCACGAGTAAGGAGAAGTCTTCAATTCAAGAGAGCTTAGAGCTTTTAGAGATTAGGTGGGTCGTAGGGTTGGGGAGAGGCCAGGGGAAAGTGAGTGAGCCGACTCTGATGTTCCTGTGCGTGTGTCTAGATTTTTTATTTTTACTTTTTTTATATATAAGGTAAAAATGAAAGCATACATATTTTTAGAATATTTCGTGAATAAAAAATCAATATTTATACTTCTAAAACTATTTTTTTACAAATGAGATAATACATCTAGCGGTGTGAAATTCGAGATAATAACATCTAGGCGTACCATGTGACTCCATAATTTTGTTACTTTCTTTTTCAACTTCATTCTTCGGCTCAAGAACATAAATGTTTCTCACAATAATAGGTTTGATGTCATGATGCTTGAGTGGAATGAAAAATCTATGTGTTTTACACGACTAAAGAAATTGCCACTTGTCGTGGGAATGATCACGGCAGTCACTACCAGGGTAGCGATTGGAAGGATTTAGGGCAAGAGCGAGTCGCTATCTATGGTGCGAGATTGAGGCAAAAAACATAGATTTACAGGTTGGTATACAGGGTAAAGAACTACCCTGCTAGATTGTATTATCTCAGGTGGATTACAAGGGTGGCGAGCTCGGCGGCTAGGCAGCGAGTCGCGTGGATTGGGTGTATGTGAGCGTGAGAGTGCCATATGGAGGTTTATATAGGGGTACCTCGCTAGGGTTTACAGGATTACAACGAATCAGTCAAGGTTTGGAGGTTCGACCTAATCCATTGGGCCTATCTATGTACGGGCCTCCGCTTCGATCGTCGGGCTTCTCCTTCAGTCGCATTCTACTCGCCATCCTACAGGCCCACTCGCAAGGGGCTTCGTCCAGTCGAAACGTCCAGCTGGGCATACCCCATTCGGCATATCCCCATCAGTAGTCCCCGAGGCCAACGGTGGTTAGGTGCAGGTGTTTGCTTGGCAGTCGGAGTGAGCGAGTCCGAGTAGATGCCCAGTCGAATCGGCGGTGGACTCCTCTAATGAAAGGAGAAGTTTCTCATGTGTTTCTTCGGTCGCCGTAGTGGCGAGTGGAAGTGTGCTCGAGTCGCCACGCCCAATCGATTGGAAGAGGCAGGTAAGTAGGCGAGTCAGTGAATGAAGTTGGACTGTCAGTATGGTCAATCTAGCCGTTGGGTAATTCCAACGGTCACTTCGGTGATTTTACCGTGAGGTAACGGCTACCCCAAGATTGGCGCGTAGCGTCCCTTTATAAAGAGAATGGCAGAGGGGGGAGACAAATCTTCTTTGCATTTCTCCACCCCTGCGCACCCTTACTCTCCGAAACCACTCCCGATCTGAAATTTCCAGACAGAGCGATCCCTTCCTTCTCTTGATGGCGCCTCCAAAAGACCTATGTGGCAAATCTAAGTGCACCACCGCTGCCCTGATGTCCTTTCAGTATGCGGGGATTCTCTATAAAGGGAAATGGCGGATCCCCGCGTCCGGTGAGACCAAGCCGAAACCACGCCCCGACGAGTTTATCTGCTTCTAGAGCCACCTGGAGAGGGGTCTGGGGTTCCCCACATCAATCTTATTCTGGCGGTTCTATGCGTATTACGCGATCAAGCCATCAGATCTGGGGCCGCACAACATCGAACAACTCGCCATCTTCGTCGCCTTCTGCGAGTGTTACTTGGGGTGTTGCCCCTACTTTCCCCTCTGGCTGGAGCTGTTCCTGACTGCCTCGGCCGTGATGGAACGGCGGCCCCATCTCGGTGGCGGTGGCGTTACCTTTCAGTTGAAGCCCAAGGCTAAGTTCTTGAAGCTACAACTACCGAAGAAAGCCACGAGCGAGTGGAAGAAGAGTTGGTTCTACATGAAGGAATCAACTCCCTCTAGCAAGGTGTCGCTCCCAATGTACACCGCAGAGAGGAGCGAGCCGTGCCGATTATCAGCGACCAAGATCCCCACCGACCAGAGGATGGCTGTAGATGAGATGCTATTCCGGAACCAGGAACTGGAAGATGAGGGCCTCGAAACCAACAACTTGTACAGCTATTGGCTCGGGCGGTGGTTGGTTCCGCTGGCTACCTGAGCCCACTGGATGTACCAGTACACCGAGAAGGGGGATTCCACAAATTCATGCAGCGAGCCTTGAGATCCAGAGGATTACGCCACCGTGCTGAAGAAGATCACGGAGGCAGAGTACATCGACCCCACGGCCGGGCTTGCCCCATAAACCGCCAGGAAGCGACAAGATCCTCTTATAAGTTCCTTTGCTTATTTCATTCCTAGTCGTAATTTGCGATTCTTGATCTTGCAGTTGTTTAATCCAAATCACTGTCCTTTATGATTTCGCTAGCTATTCTAAGTACTCGAGAACTAGCTTCCTCTGCTGGATGAAGAGGTTCCTAAAGAGCTTGAGGAGGAGGAGGAATCCTCCGAGGATGAATAAGGAGTCACGGAGGTGCAAGCGCCTTCATCCGCGGCTCGGAAGACCCGCGGGCAGAAGCAGCGCAATATCAAGGCAAGTCATAGCCTCGAGGAGCCCGACAACAATGTCGATATTATCGATGAGCAGAGCTCACGGAGAACAGCGACGCCGGCTAAGACCACGCCAAAGCCGAAGTTGAGTCAGCGAAGACCAAGCCGGAGGCAAAGCCCAAGTTGTCGATGAAGGCGAAGGCGCTGACCAAGTCACCGGCCAAGCCCTTAGCGATGTTTGAGTTGGACGACGAGTCTGACAATGAAGTAGATGTTGACGTTGCGAAAATTCCGGAGGATGCAGCTCTGATGATTGAATCAGAGGTCATGAATGTAGTTGTGGGGACAGAGGTGCCCCTTGCTGCGATCGCACCGGAGGCCTCGGTGCCACTTTGGAACCAAGAATCGGCGACCGCAAAGTCGATGACATGGGTATACCCTCGGTACTCGAACTTGGTATATCGGCCCAAATACGTGGCCCACGGTGTCGCCAAGGCCGGATGGAGGGACTCGAGTAACCTATGGACTCTCAATTGCTTGAAGGACAAGAAGAAGCTAAAGATAGAAAGTTTGTGGAAAAGCCCTAACTTGTAACCGACTTGACCTGCTACCGAGACCTAGCCTATCTATATAAAGGTTAGGAGGGCTACGAGGAGGACACGCAAACCCTAGTTTTCGCAACCCTCGCCAGATTTCATCTGCGCATCATTGTAACTTCGACTCCTCGATAATTCCACGGCGAGACAAGCAGGGTAGGGACCTCTCTGAGGCCTGAACACAGGTAAATCCTTTGTCCCTGCATTGCTTGTTTGCTAGCGATAGATGTCTCCAGCGCTCCTCCTTCTCCAAAACCAAGTCCATAACAATGGGCATTGGCGAGTTAAACCCTCGTCGATTGGCGCCGTCTGGAACTGGGAGTGCTGATGTTGCGGCTTCTTGGCCCCATCAAATCGATCTACAACTCTGCAACAGCGGAGATTTGCTAGCTCTTGGCACCTTGACTTCACCGTCCACCACATGGCTACTACTTGCCGACCTTGAGTCCGTAAGCGGCGGAATCAACTGGCGATTGGGAGTTCACGCTTCCAAGTTGGTCGGATGGGCACGCCGCATGCACGATCGCCAACAACACGGCGATGCCCGGCCTCATGGTTCCCTCCATCGATCGGTACCCTCGGCGAGCTCAATGCTCCAGCGGCGATCGGGAACATGGTAGCGATAGCGATCGCGACTCGATCTAAGCGATCGGCCCGAAGAAGGAACCTACGATTACGGATCTGAAAATTGTGGAAGCAACAGCTTCCCAAATCACTTCATGTGCCGTAATCAGCAGGCGACACCTTCGCCAACAGCGGCAGCGGCAAACCGTCCAACGCCGCCAGCGGCGCTGGTGGTAACAATGGAGGCGATCGATCCCCTACCATAATCAGCGAGCAAACGGCGAGCAGCGTCGTGATCAGGCTCAACGAGCAAGAGTGGGAAGCTGCCACGAAGCCCTCGGTACACCTCTACCCTTGGTCCCGCAAGAACTACTAATGGGATACTGCGGCTCCTAAAGGAGGAATTCAAAGCGCCGAAACAAGCAATCGCGGAACTTGAGGTGCGTAAAAGGCGGCGAGCAGTCAAGCCTTCGTCGTCTTGGGCTCTCTTCCCTACGGAGGATCCTCCTCAAGAGAGCGAACACCTCGCCAAGAAGAGGCAATCGCGGATGGCTCATCTCACGAGCAAACGCATAAACGCGCGCGAAAATCCTTGACTTGGCTCCATGGCGATCGACCACGAGAGGCAACGTGGTTCCCGGGGCCAGCTGAGCAGCGGTGTGGCGGCCACCATGTACCTTCTCAATAACCAGCCACGCAATTTGAAGATCCCAGACGGCCATGCACCGATCTACGATCGCAGGCCTTGGACTAATCAAGGCCGCCCTCGACAAAGAACCAGTACCCGACCCAAAAAAAGGCAAGGCGTTAGCAAACCGCTATTCCTCGTCCTCGTCAAGCGACGATAGTCACGACCTGTCTTGCCGCCGCCGTTCACGCGGCAACGCGATCGTGACTTCGATGCGTGGGAGCTCACGCAGCGCCAAGATCGACAAGTCAAGGGCACGGCGTGCTCGGTCGTTGATTCGGAAGAAGAAGATGGAGAGCTCTGCGGTGCCAGATGCTTTAGCAGATCCATCAGGCAGAAGCGAATGCCTAAAGGGTTCAAACTCCCATCAGAGAACCCGAAATTTGACGGTCTACAGGACCCCAAGATCTGGCTGGAAGATCACATCTCCTCAGTCGAGTATTTGCCGCAGGCGATTAGAGTACCGCCATGCAATGCTTAGCTTCTGGTGCAAGGCGCCCGGGCATGGCTCAATAACCTCCCGCGCGGATCCATTCGCAGCTGGGATGAGCTGGTCTACAACTTCGTACGCAACTTCAAGGGCACATACAAACGCCCCGCTTCAATCGAAGTACTGAGATGCTGCCAGCAAAAATCTGGCGAATCGCTGCGCTCTTACATCCAAAGGTGGCCCATCATTAAGAACTCCGCGGAGAACATCTCGGAAGACCGTGCGATTGATGCATTCAACGACGGTGTCCGCCGCATAGAACTCAGGGAGGAGCTAGGACGCTCAAAGCCCAAGACCATCGACCACGATGGAAATCGCGAACGGTGGGCTGATGGAAGATTCATTGAAGAACCGCGCTCACTCGGCGAGGAAGCGAGAACTCGAACGCGACCGCGAGGCAAATGTCGTATCTTGGCGTATCGACGATCGCGATGACATCAACATAGTCGCATGCGATTCGCCCGATGAGCGAGGACAACAGCGTATACCATCGCAGCGGATATCGCGACTCCGGGAAACCACACAAGTATGGCAACGCCGCACCCGCGATGAAGCACCCGCGACCACCATCGAAGATAAACTGTCCGGACCATGCACGGTACACTTCTACATCGACAAGCATGGCGGCAAGAAAGTCCACTCACCTCCTCAAGGACTGCCATGAGTTCCTCAAGCTACGAGGGTTGGTGCGGATGAACATAGCAGTCGAAAGACTCTGGAACGCTCGGTAGCGATGGCACATGGCGCACCACCACCACCACCACTTGGGCCACCCCGAGCAGGCCGCACGGACCAGCGTCCGAGGCGAACCATACCCACGGGCCATGGGCACCATGATGATGTAAAAGGGACGCCCCTCGAACAGGGTGCAGAAGGCCATCACTCGCCAAGTCCATTTGGCCACGCACTCGGCACCATCCACCACTGAGTACCTCGGTGGCGTTAAATCGTGCATTACCTTCGACAAACGCGACCACCGCCTCAAGTACCTCGCCCAGGTCATTGCCCCTCGTACTCGAGGTGCAAATTGGAAGCCGACATGAGTCGTGTCTTCATAGACGGTGAGCGGTATCAACCTCATATTCGCGAGTACCTTGCGAGCAATGAGATCCTCTAACCTGCTTGGAGGCATCGGACACAACGTTCCGCGGCATTGTCCCAGGAAAGGCGTATACCCACAGGGCAAAATCAACCTCGGCGTCATATTGACGCGAAGAACTTCGGCACAAAGCGCGCCGACTTTGAAGTTGTCGTGGCCCTCACAATACCACTGCATCCTCGGGCGGCGTCGCGTTCGCTGGGTTCATGGCGGTACCTCCCGCCTATCTCTGATGAAAATGCAGGTCCCAGCAGGCGTCATCACGATCAACAGGAGTTTAAAGCGTCGGCGATTCTGACGAAATTCAACAGAATCTCGTCCTTGAGCATGCGAGGAGGCTGCGCGATTGAAGAAGCGACGAGACAACGATGCCCCCTCACGAGTAAGTCAAGCTCACTGATCTCTCCTTGACTCATCTGTGCACACAAAGAAGGTGCAGGTCCATCCGCCGGATCCGCTAAAGCAGCCCTCGCCGCCCAACAACGAGTCCGCATAGGAACTTCGCGTCGTCGAATTCCTCCGTGAGCAGGAAATTTTTGCACGGTGTCCTGCGGACATGCCGGGGAGTTCGAATTCGCGAAACGCACTCAACGTCAACCTTGACGCAAGGCGGTCAAGCAAACAATCGGTATGTTTGAGCCACGAGCACGAGCGATCGGAATGGAGATCAACAGACTCCTCGAGGCCAAATTCATCTGGCGAGATCAAGGAAAGCACTTGGCTCGCCAATACAATCTTGGTTCCAAAAAGGACACGGATATCACGTGGATGTCGTCAACTTCACTTCTCTTAACAAGCCCAAAAGAAGACCACTTCCGCTGCCACGGATCGATCAAATCGCCGACTCCGCTGCTTTGGATACAAGCGCCTCTGCTTCCTCGATGCCTACTCAGGCTATAACCAAATTCGAATGAAGGAGGAAGACGAGGAGAAGACGCGTTTATAACCCCTTGGCGTGTTGCTACAACACAATGCCCTTCGGGCTAAAAAGCGAGAAACCACGTACCAGCGATGCATGCGCTGCCTCAAGGAGCAACTTGGTGCAACATCCAAGTCTATGTCGGCGACATAGTAATCAAGACCAAGTAAAGCCTCTCTAATCGGCGACTTACGCGAAACCTTAAGCCAATCTCGATCGCTACGGATAAAAGCTCAATCCGGACAAATCGCATATCGGTGTACCCTCGGGACAACTGCTCGGGTATCTCATCTCCGCGAGAGGATTGAGGCAAACCGAAAAGATAAAACCATACTAGCCATGGAGAAGCCAAAAAACATAAGGGCGTTCAGCAACTTCATTTGGGCGAATCGCGGCCCTCAGTCGATTTATCAGTCGAATGGGAGAAAAGGCGCTGCCATTCTATCAGCTCCTCCGCAAAACCGACAAATTTGAGTGGACCAATGAAGCGCAAGAAGCATTCGAAGACCTAAAGCGCCTACTATCCACCTCGCTAGTATTGGTAATTCCGCGAAAAGGGACCATTGCTGCTGTACATCTCCGCCACCAACCAAGTGGTTAGTACGGTGCGTCGTCGAGCGGGCTGAGAAAACAAGGTCCACGGTACAGCGCCCGGTATACTACTTCAGCGAGGTCCTCACACCAACAAAGCGAGTACCGCATTATCGAAGCTGGCGTCTGGCGTCTTTATGACCGCCCGTGGTATGCCACTACTTCAGGAACACCCAATCGTGGTAGTCAGCGGCGCCCCATTGGGACATATCCTCAATAACCTGGCGCCCACGGGGCGAGTCGCGCTTTGGGGAATCGAGCTGTCTCCATGAGACATCACATCTGGCAGGCGCAATCAAATCGCAAGTCCTCCGGACTTCCTCGTACATTGGATGGAAAACCAACTCCCGGACAGGCGGACATGTCCTACCTCTAAACAATGCACTTGATGGGTCCAAGAGGAAAGGCGGGCGGGGCAGGTGTCATCTTGACATCACCTCAAGGAGACAAGCTGAAATCGTCCTGCGAATGCAGTTCACAGCCTCAAACAACGAGGCCGAATCTGAAACGCCCTGTTACATGGGATGAGGATGGCAAAGCCTCTTGGCGCAAAGAGGCTAATTATATATGGCGACTCCAAACTGGTGCGTCAACCAAGCAATACGAGAGTCACGGCGCACTAAGCGACAACATGATCGCATACCGCGACCTCTCGACACACTTGAAGGAGACTTTGATGGTTGCGATTGCGACACATAGGTCGAAAGCAATGAGGAGGTGGGCCTTTTCGCCAACATAGGCTCCACTGCGCACCCATACCACAGGGTATTTCTCGGCGCATATCGAGCGCTCCATCAAGCGAAGGCGCGAGAAGAAAACAAAGCGCAGCAACGGACTCGGGGCTCGCCACCCAATGAGCCAACACCAATCAATGATTTGGGCTCGACCACGGGACTCGAGGGCCAATGGCGTCATGATGATCGAACAATCACGGGCGGCCGTACATTACGTACCTCCTCGTAGCGCCTACCGGACGACCGGCGGATGCGACACATCGCGATGCTCCAAGGCATTCACCGTTATCAACGGCGAAGCTGTATAAGCGTAGCATCACGAGCGTGTTACAGCGATCGTCTCCTAGCCGATGGAAAGCGGTCCTCTTTGACATCCATGAAGGGACACATGGGCACCAGCTGGCCCCAGCGCCCGTCGCCAAAGCTCTACGAGCTGGATTTTCCATCCACGGCCATGCGCGATGCCAAGGATATAGTCCAAAAGTGCAGCGCTTGTCAGCGGTCAGCGGACAAGCCACGCACCAGCGCGAGCTACGGCCTATTCCATTGGCACAGCCCTTAGCCCGATGGGGACTTCGACATGGTCGGCAAACTTCCAAGGTCCTCGCAAGGAGGCTCGTCTACCTCTTGAGTCGATCGACAAGTTCACCAAGTGGATCGAGGCCATGCTAGTGACCAAGCAATCAGGGCACAGCAATCAAGTTCTTGAGTCCATCGTCTACTTGGCGTGCCACGACATCATCACCAACAATGGAACAAACTTTACATCCAAGGAGTTCCAAGATTTCTGCGAGAACACGGGGATCAACATCAGCTATGCCTCGATCGCACCCGACCAGCGGTCGGTGGAAAAACCAAGCAGGCTCGTCTGCAGCGGCATCAAGAAGCGACTCCTCCGGCCACTCGAACAAGCTGCGGGCTGCTGGCCAAGCAAGCGCAATCCGTGCTCTGCGGAGCTGCGTACAACTCCAAACAGCGCCACGGCTACACACCATTCTTTATGGTACATGGAGCAGAGGCAGTATTACCCGAGGTGCGATGCAGAGCCCCAGCGTGGTCGCCTACATCGAGAAGGTCATCCCTGCACTCGAGGACTCCGTCGACCTCCTTAATGAAGCAAGAGAAATCGCTTGTGGAAAGATCTCGATCTACCGGTGAGAACCTGCCAATTACCATAGTGAAGGCTTCGCAAGATCCTTAATCGAAGGTGACCTGGTCCTCTTGTTGAAGCGTGAGGGCATCTCAAGCTCGAGTCCCCACAGGAAGGACCGTGCGTGATTCTGAAGTAATCCAAGGTGGCGCCTATCGCCTTCAAGATTTAGAGGCGAGTCGCATACTCCAACCCTTGGGCGTCGCACAAGCGCGGCGCTTCTATAGTCGTTTCTTCTTTACTTTTGCATGTAAATAAGGCTATTCAGCCAAGGCTACTTAGCCGCATGTTGTACTACGTCTTGTTCTCCGAATAAATGAAAGCTAAGTGCCCCAAAACTCCGTGCTCTCTTTCTTTTGTCAACTTTCATACTGGGCTGCATACCCTATATACATATATTCTTGAACAATAACGCGACATCCTGAGTAGGCACATCAATCGAACCCTAAACACAAACACAACCCGGCTGCCATTGGCAAGGTTAACGGGGAAAGATACAAAGATGGCGGGCTAACGAAAAGGACTACGCATAAGTGCAACTTGCACCCAGCTTATAAAGCTATTTATGAAATTATCTACAAACTATATATGAGCTTTACAACACGTACACTTCTCACGGGATACATATTTGGCTACCCTTGCAATAGAAGAACATTAATCTTCCTCGAAGAAGTCGGCGATTTCCTCGGTGGACGATCCACCGCTTGATAGTGCGGCACCATGTTCGAGAAGATCCTGCTGGTGGCGCGGTGGCCCGAATGCAATGGCGGCGACATCACGTCGAACTGTGCAAGCGCACCATGGAAAGCGTAGCCTTGGCACCAGCCACCAGCTGCTGCCTCACGCGCTTTCGCGAACGCAAACATATCTTGAAATTTCGTCGGAAGGGCCAGCGAGCTTGGCGGAGTTTCATCCGGCGAGAACATCACGGTAGATGTTCTTCAAGCCTGACTGCGACTTCTTGAGAAAAGCGGCACTTTCGCGGTAGCGATCTGCAGGGTCGCTAATGCGATGCTGCGATCATGATCTACCGAAGTATCACTCTCACGAAGTTGCTCTTGGGTGAGATCATGAAGGCGGATAACAATCCTATCCCTCTCGTCCTGCGTCACGGTGCGCGCTAACAACTACGAAGCGACATCAGCATGAGTACAGCGTACCATTGCGATCATCTACAAAGGAAAAGGCGAGGATGAGCAAACTAACACTTAAACTGGTGGCCAGCTGCGTCACCTCGCCAAGCGGAATGTGCTCACGGGCGGCGGCTTTTCAACCGACTTCCACATCCGCTACCACGGATAACGAGCAACTCACGCTCCGGCTTAGCGATCACGAAGTCAGCGAAAGCAAAGAAACTCCTCTAATCTAGGCGGTGATGCCATTGTATCCTCAAGAGATGGCGAGACCGGGTTCCCCCACGGGGCCACTTGCGTACCCTATCAAAAAATCAAATCGAAGCAAAATAAAGCGACCAACTCAAAAGTCAAAAAGTAAGCAGGTGCATTCAAGATCAATAAAAAGTATGTACAAACACATTACGCCAATAGGCATGATCTCCAATCAAAAGAGCGAGTTAAATCGGCTATTACAAAAACTAACTACTGAGCAGTGGCTTCTTGAGTTCGAGGACCTTGGGGCTTCATCAAGTCCGTGGCGATGTCGGATACTGCGACTTTCCGCCCGACCCCGAGGCGAAGTTTCGCCGCCTTCTTTGCGCGATTCAGCTCCTCGAATACTTGGCAGCGGTGTTTATCAAGGAATGGCCATATTTGGCACAAGCGATGCAAAAGGAGCAAACACTACCTGCGACCATCGCATGTGAGGCATTGTCTTCGACACATGAGGGATCGCTTGACTCCGTGGGCTTGCACCATGGCAAGCGACATGGTCGCTTCCAGCTGGCGGAGGAGTTCTTATCGTGGCAGTACACCCCAGTGAGTGACTCCACCAGCTCCTCCACATTGTCTACAGCTCCGCCTTGCATCAGCTCCTCCAGGCGACTCGGGTGGCCTTGGCTTTGGACAACGTGTTTTTGGACAACGGCGCTATAGTCTTATTTGTAGATACGCGCGCCAAAAGCGTCATCGTGACCAAGGGCTTGCGAATCAAGCTCAAGCCACAGCATCTACAACAAAATACATTACGAGATCAAACTCCTAAGGCCACCGGCACTATAGAGGAAAAGAAGAACATCGATAAATATCTACCAAGTAGAGGTACCTGAGAGGGCCTTGGCGACTGAGAAAAGTTGCTCTTCAAACAACTTCTCCCTAGCCGCAAAGGAGGCACACAAATCCTCTTCGCGCTTCTGGGCCTCATCACGAGCATGAGTGCCTCTTAGCGCCCCTTCCTGCTGCCAGCGTCTTCTCCAATGTGGCGACATCCACGATGAAGCATTATGCTCGGGCTACAGGGATCAAAAATCTGGGCTGTCGATCGATAATGTAAAATACGAGAAAATGAAAAGAACGGTATAGAATACTCACTCTCAACCCGCAGCGGTGGCATCTTCTCCAGCATCGCATCTTTGGCGACCTATCGCCATCACTTGCTCCGCTTCTGCTGCGGCTTCCTTTACAAGGATACATCGCACAAAGCAAGGAATCGTGAGAGGGCAACAAGCGTCGTTGTTGCCAACTTATAAAAAAAGGGGGAGATATACTGATATGGTCCTCTAGCGACTCCGAAGAAGATTGCTGAACCATCATCCGAGCTACTACTCGATGCTCCCCTACGTGAGGAGATCTCGAAGAATTGTGCCCAGAGTGGGCCACCGCCGGAGGAGAAGGAGCACGCTCGACCTCTATCTTGGCCTTTGAGGTCGCGACTCCTAATTCCTTCAAAAATTCGACGTCGCCAGACGATGACGATGCCTCTTGGCTGCAAGATAAAACACACACTCAGAAAAGGGCAAAGTCAACAAGAAGAAAACAAGCAAAGAACGAATGCACTAGCAAAACCTACCAGTCAAATCTATCAAGATCAAATGTGGCCTCCCTCGATTCCGACGAAGACTCCTTGGGCAATCGCATCTTCTTGCGAGAAGACGATGCCACAGCCCTCACTGGAACGGCGGGAATTGGCGACTCCACGCCAACAGCTGCGCCTCCTAGATTGGAAGGAGTCTACGTGTCGGAATCCTCACTAAGCGAACGCTTGCGAGTATCCAGACTCTTGGACTCGGGGGCTTCCTCTTCAACATCGGAAGGGACAGTCGACTCAGACTGGTCCTCTTCCACAGCCTCACGAGGAATAATCCCCTTAGGGAGGGGAGGCATGCAAGGCGATATCGCCCACTCATGCGTACAAAAAATAAAACAGATAAGTACCCGGAAGGCCTTAATCGAAAAAAAAAAATATACGCTACTATGTGGCACAACCATACCTCGGAGGAGGATTGAAGCATCGAAAGGAGGAGCAGTGGCTCGTTGAAGCACATCCTTGAGGTATGCCGTGACCAGTCGCACCCTCTTATCTACCTCACTCGCGGACATGCCATGGCGAACATGAAGTGGGATCATGAAACCACCCCATTGGAACATGGGATGGACCACGGCACAGAGAGGCTAGGCGACAACACAACCAGGTCGACAAGGCGACCTCCCTCTTCTGCGCCTACTCGACTCTCGAGGTGTAAGCGTGCCGATATAGCATATACGTCTCCAGCGAGTTGGAAGGCATGATCCGTTCTTCCAGAGCGCATCTTCTTGCGAGGAGTCGCGGGATCGAAGGACAAGTCAAAAGTGCTCGTCCTTGGCCTTACGATCGCGCACATAGAACCATCATCCTCCATCCTGGGCCGGACTTGGCGAGCTTAGTATCAAAGTAGGTGGCGGATGGATCAACATGGACTCCGCAACCACCTACATCGTAAACTAAAGAGCGGATCACGAATGGCCTTCAATTTAAAATGCGTTTGAAAAGACCAAAGTGTGGCCGATTCCGAGCCAACTTTCATGAGAATGATAAAGGTGATGTGGAGGAGAGAATTTAGGGACTGGTGGGCTGGAGCCCATAGAAACACAAAAGATCCGAAGAAAGGGGTGAAGAGGCAAGGAAAGACCGCGAATGATGAATGCAAGAAACATCACTCAATAACCAGCGGGAGGCCTGAGAGCAGTCTCACCGCTGGGGACCTGAATCAACGGCGATGGAAATCACTCCGTCTTGGCGAAGAAGGCGGAATCCAAGCCGCCTTGATGATGGGCGCCCGCCCCAGTAGTCCTGTGGTGCCTGCGACCTTCTTCCCGGGCTGGCGGCTGGTGGTAGCGGCGAGCCACCTTCTTCTTCGCTCTGGCCGAGGGTGGCCTTGAGATCGGCGGCGCCCTTCTTCTTCCCATTGCGGCGATGAGAGCAAAGAAAATAGCTGGGAGCGAGCGGGCTGGCCCAGCGTCGTGGAAGATGGGCAGAAAGCGAGGAAAGCAAAGGGCAATGGTGATGGCAGCAAGGAAGAAAGAACACGATGGGAAAATTACCACCGCGACGCCGCTACTTAACCTGGAAGATGCAATCCAGCGGTGACAAAAACCCTATTGGATGGCGTGGCATGCATCGCGTGGGATACGTGGAGAAGAGAGCGAACTTTCCCCACTTCTACCATTATGCGAAATCGAGGAGGCACGCGTTAAACATAAGATTACGCGCCCGGTCAAATCAAAAGTCGAGAAAGTGGGACCCACTGCGTCCGTCCCGTCGGAATCGCTTTCGGGGCAACTAAGGTCATACAGCGTCAACCTGGCGTCACCAAAAGGCTATGCAATGGAGAACTTGA
Organism: Avena insularis; assembly: GCA_023614405.1. NCBI lineage: Eukaryota > Viridiplantae > Streptophyta > Magnoliopsida > Poales > Poaceae > Avena > Avena insularis. The sequence goes on along the minus strand of JAJUPC010000587.1, from coordinate 106,296 downwards.
CTATTTTAGTCCTTCTGGAGTCTTGACTCCACCAAGCACTCGAGGCTACTCCATAGGGAGGCGGCGCGCCCCTCGATTTTATTTTCTTGTTGCAGGAACATGGACAATCACAAAAGCAAACCCAACCACTCGAAACACAGTTCGATTATGAACATGGGTTACTCCCATAGGGAGCGCCGGAAACAAGCAGGCAAAAGGCGGCAATGATCGCGAAAATATTTAGCTGCTGAGTCGCCATTTGAAACAAACAAGGAAAAAGGCGACAGCGGTCACAAAGGTGTTTTAGTACCTGCTGGGTCATGGCCCGAACAAGCAAGCAAAAGATGACAGCGATCATAAAGTTTTAGTCCTGCTGAGTCTTGACTCAACGGGCACTCGGGGCTACTCCCATAGGGAAGCGCTGATCGCGCACCCTATGATTATTTGAACAAAAAACTATGTGTTGATAACATCCACAGAAACTCATGGGGACACCGCCTCATAATTTTTCCCTACAAAGAGCTGCGTCTCTGGGTTACCAGATCGTCTCATGATGATAAAATTAGGATGCTGCGCCTACGGTGTGAAGGTAAGACCTGCATAAGGCGGCAGCGCATTTAAGCTGCCTACGAAACATATCCGTGCCCACGAACACGATGAACATGTCTGTAGCCAGACGCGTCAAGTGCTCACACCATATAAGCGGAATTAGACTCTGTAAGACCTCCGTTTGAGTGAATTACACGGCCACTTCTCCGGTTCGAGTCAGGGGACTCAATTAGTGGGTGCGTTGTTTCACCCTAAGGTGCTTAAGCGATACCGATACTTTGGTTATAGCGAGCGCGTATATCAAAAATCCCTATGACACAAATAAAAGCAATGAAATATACTCATTAGGGCACTCGAAGGCTTCAAAAGTCCCTAATCGAATCTGTGATTCCACTAGACACTAGAGACTCTTGACATGGGTATACCCTCTGAGTACTCGAACTTGGTATGCTCGGCCCAAATCAATAGGCCCGCAGTTATGCCAAGGCCGGATGGAGGGACTCGAGTAACCTATGGACTCTCAATTGCTTGAAGGACAAGAAGAAGCTAAAGATAGAAAGTTTGAAGGAAAAGACCTAACTTGTAACCGACTCGACCTGCTGCAAGAGACCTAGCCTATCTATATAAAGGTTAGGAGGCGGCGAGGAGGACACACGCAACCCTAGTTTTGCAACCCTCGCTTGATTTCATCTGCGCATCATTATAACTTTAGACTCCTCGATAATTCCACGAGCAGACAAGCGGGAGTAGGGACCTCTCTGAGGCTGGACACGGTAAATCCTTTGTCCCTGTGTGCTTGTTTGCTAGCCGATAGATGTCTCCAGCTCCCTCCTTCTCCAAAACCCAAGTCCATAACAATGGGCATTGACGAGTTAAACCCTTGTCAGTCAGCGACTCCTCCACCGGAGGAGATACCCGTGTCGTCAAAGCCAGAGGTCCCTGCGACTGTAGATTCGTTGGCGGAAAAGCCTGTGGCGACATGGCAGGCGAGCTTATTGGAGAGGGGCCTCACTTGCAAGCTGGGCCCCGAGTTGGAGAAGCCTGCATATATCAGCATGGGTCTATGCGTCCTCCTAATACTTTATTAAGTTTGTTGTATTTTGCTTCGCCATAGTTTGATATTTTGTGTTGTTTCAAATTCTTGTGATGGCGAACTTCGCGGGGTGGCGCCAAGAAGATACACCATCCGTTGGTGGCCAAAGTTCCACCAACCGATGTCGAGGAGGCGATCCCTCCGGGAAGAGGAAAGCGGTTACCATTGAGGCACCAGCGACGTGCAAACAAGAAGAAGGCGACCCATCACGAGAACCAAGGAAGGTGCGGGAAGAGCGACTCTGCGGTCCCTCTTGTAGAAGAAGTGACCTGGCGTGGAAGCAGGGTAGACCTCCCTCTAGTGGCGCCCGATCTTTGGCGACCGGTCGGCAGGCGACAGCGCCACATTTCCTCGCTTCATGGCGAAGGCCTTCCACGGTGGCTAAGGTGGTCATACAAATTCCTGAAATCATTGATAGCAACTTCAGACAGCGTCGTGGGTTTCTGGTGCCTTTAGTGGGCCGTTGAGATTCATCGCATGCTTGCTGCTGCAATCCAGTATGTCCGGTCCCAAGAGTCTAGTCACTGAATTTTAGCGGCTAGACCGTAAAGCTTTGATTGTCCAGTCCACGAGGTCTAGTCGCTGAATTTCAGTGGCTAGGCACTCAAGACTTTAATTGTCTAGTCCCCAAGGTGCAGTGCGCTGGATTTCAGCTGAACACTCAAAACTTTGATTGTCCTGTTCTAACTTGAAATTTGATGCGGGGCTTGCGAGACCGAGTCGACTCAGGCATTTGTCTTCGGATGGCGGAAGCATGATCTCCAAATTGCCCGGGGAAACTAATCGGCAACTCAAGCGGATGCGAGTTAGTCTCTTATCTTGTAGTGGTTAAAATACTTATGATTGTGTGACTTGCTTATTCTGGTCTTCTTTGCATTAGATGAGCACATTTCCGTGATTGCCAAGGCTCATGAGGTATGTTCCAAGCGCCGGCTGGATGCTGCCAAGGCGGTGTCTGCGGCGGAAGAAGCCCGGCCAAGCTAGCTAAGCGTTGGAGGTCATGGCTGCAGCGGCTTCGGCGGAAGAGCAGGCCGACTACGCTATCAAAGGAGTTGGGCGGTGAAGGTTGCGATGATTTCTCGAGGAGAGGACCAAAGTTGCGGTCATAGTAAGCGGAGGAGGCGGAAAGCCTCGATTCTATCATTGTCGGGCTGTGGGGAACCTCTCATGTTGGAGAAGTTTATCCACGGACAAGCGCCATGGCTGCTTGGTGGATCTTCTATCTCTTTTCTTGGTCTTAGTTTTGTCAATGGCGAGTCCCGAGCGGATGAGTCCTCGAGGTGTTCTTTGTGTGAATTTGATTTCGACATTGCGGCGTTATAGGTCAAGGGGATCCGTGGTCAGACATTGGCACCGAGCAATGCGTGTGATGGTGGTGAGCGGTGGTTGCATCGACAATGTGCGTCGAGGATGTCCTTGGGCATTTCCCCGAAGTGATTAGGGGGCTGGTGATGTAATGGCGGTACCTCGAGGCGCCGTGGTTGTCAGTGGATGGCGGTCGGTGTTCCACGGATCCACAGCACCTTGAGCCTTGGTCACGCACTTCCCGGCGACTTTGATCTCGGCGATGTCACCAGCGGGTAATCCTCGGCGATTGGTGCGGTGGAGATTACGAAGTCACGAGGTGACCGCCAAGGCCGCTCCGTTCATGGGCGTGTATTAGCGATGGGCGACTTATTCTTTATGTCGGGAGATCTTTTGGTGGTGCCAAAGCGACCCAGGCGAAGCATCGCGACCTGAAATCGGACCAGCCATTCGATCGTCACTCCAGGGCGATGTCGTCCAAAACATATCTACTTTCCGGACACTTTTGCTATTGTTTCTCCTCTATACTTGTGTGATTTGGATGCAACTAATGCGGTGGCGCTGTTTTCAGGAGAATTGCCTTGGTGTCTACTTTTTGTGCAGAAAACCAACTATCAGGAAAAATCCGGGAAAATATGCCAAAAATCCTATTTCACCCGAAGACTCCGGGAGCCAGAATACGAGACGGAGAAGAGCCAGGGGTGGCCCCACCACACAGTGGCAGGGCCAGGCCAGGCAGCGCCGAGTGGTGTAGGCCCCAGGCACCTCGGTCTCTCTCTTCGCCTATAAGGAGCCTTCTGTCCTAAAAACTTAGGGGGGTTCGCGTTTTTCTAGAAGGAGTTCCGCTCCGCCGCCACCACCGAGAATCCACGAAACAGCACGAAACTCCATTACGGCACCTGAGACAGGGAATGGAGGAGATCATCGCCATCATCATCACCATCGCTTCTCCATCGACCATCCATGTTTCCCCATCTATGGTGAGTAATCCCGCTGTAGGCTATAGGGATGGTAGGGATTGGATGAGATCATTCATATAATGGCATCAGATTGTTAGGGCATGGTGCCTAGTATCTTTTATTAGTGCTTTATGACTTTGTTGCGACTTGTTGTAGCAATGCTTGTCACTGGGCCGAGTGCCATGATTTCAGATCTGAACATGTTATTGATTCATTATGATAGTATTGTTTTTGGTCTTATCACAAGTTGTATACACACGTTGTTGTCGGAACCTATGGCCTGAGAAATGGGATAACGGAAGAATGGCTTTAATGTGAGGATCACATGTGTTCATGGAGTGTTAATGCTTTGCTCGGTGCTCTATTAAAGGAGCACCTTAATTGCCGATAGTTCCTAGAGGCCCGCTGCAAGCGGGCTGGCGGGACAAAGATGTTGTGCAAGTTCTCATTGCGACACGTATGACTATATATGGAACACATGCTTAGGATTGTCTAGTACTTGGATGCTTCATCTTATTTATCTGCAATTGCCCTATGTTACGATTGCTATATGAATTATCTTGTCCATACAGCATGTCCATCCATCCTATACCTCTCACTTTTCGAATCACTTTATTCTTGCTTTTGTTACTACTATCTTTGCTTTACTACTCTTTGTTACTTTGCTATTCCAACTACAAAACTGTTGCTCTTGATAAACTCTGTGAGCAAGATTGTTTCAGTGCAGCTGAATTGACAACTCGGTTATTAAGGCTGATAAATATTCTTTGGCTCCCCTTGTGTCGAATCAATAAATTGGGTTTCACTTCCCTCGAAAATATTGCGATACACCCCCTATACTTATGGGTCATCAAGACTATTTTATGGCGCCGTTGCTGGGGAGCATAGCTTTATTTATCAATCTCACTTGGATTCTCTATTGTTCGCTGCTATCCATCCATCGTAGATGGCAATTGCGTCTCGTGATGGAAAGGTTCCTATTTTACCATCCACTACAAGAAGAGTACGGTTACGAACACCTCTGTTTCTCTTGATTCACCCTTTTGAGTAAGTTCCTTACACCACCACATACACATGCTACACACACTGCTACTACTGCTGAATCTGAAACTTCTGGTGCTTATGATGCTGCTTCTACTGTGCTTGATAATAGTGGTTCATTAGGTCCTTTCCTAGATGCTACGATTGCTAGAACTATAGCTAGAAATACCGAAACTCCTAATGAAGAGACTACCACACCTATTAGCTCACCTGAGTCTAGTGAGAGTTATGATATTGAAGATGGTTATGTTGAGATGACCGATGAGTTTATTAAAGAATGTAAGAACACCCATGATAGGAGCGTTGCTAAGATTCTCCTTGAGGCGTACTATGAACCCAAATTGTCTCTTGATGCTAAGTTTGTTGCTTCTCCCATAAACATTATAGATGAAGATTATGATTTCTCTCGATCTATCTTACATAGCTATTGTCGAGAAAGAACCTTTTGTGGGACTAAGAATGAAAGTCACGATAGCACATATGAATGAACTTTCTACCATGGTGGCTTGTTTTCTAATGATATTAAGATCGTACTTACTTTGTTGCTAAGATTTTCCCTTTTCACTGAAAGGAGAAGCTAAAACTTGGTTTAGTAATTTACCTCCTGGATCTCTTGTAGCCACAGGTGCTTGATTGGTACTCCTGCGAAATATTTTCCTCCTAGTGCTAGACATGCTGTTTTGCAAGAACTTTTGATTTTAAGCGAGGGGAGAAAAAATTATTGCCGAATCTTGGGCGAGTTTTTGTTCTTTGATTCATACTGCAGTGGAAGTCCATTACCTAAGAATGAGCTTCTTGATATATTTTATAATGGACTAGCAGAGGAATCTGGGACATACCTAGATAGTTATCTTGATTGTGTTTTTCAGGAATAGGACTTCTAAGGAAGGTGAGGAATTAATGGCTAAAATAAGCAAAATTATGAAGATTGGACTCCTCTAAACAAGCTATACCTGAAGTAATTGTACTTGAACCATCTATTCTGTGCCTATTCCAACATCAAGAAAAGGGAGTTATTGAATTAAATGATGAGCGATGAAGGAAGCTTAGAAATGTCTTAAGGAGAGAATTAAAGGCTGGATGTCAAGAATTTACCTCCTATAGAAGAATTATGTAAGCATATTCCCTACTCACCCACTATTGAGGTACACTCTCCAACACTTTGATGAAGGTGATATCCACTCTAAACCTCTGATCAAAGCTGAAAATAGTGGTTCTACTTTCGTGAAAGGAAAAACATAAAACTGTTGTAGAACCCTATGAACCTGCTATAGATCCTAATAGTATATCTATCTACGATCTGAAACTGAAAGTGGTAATGAAGAAAATGAAGTTCCTAATGAAGAAAAAGTTGAAGAAGAACCTGAAAAAACACTAAGAATACTAAATACAGCAAAGAAGATTTTATTGCTAAGAAACATGGTAGTGAAAGAGAACCTTGGGTCCAAAACCTATGCCATTCCACGATAAAACACAAGTCAAAGGAACATGAACACTATAATAAGTTTTGTGAGTGGATGAAACCTTTATTCCTGCAAATTCCTTTGACTAATGCTATTAAATTGCCTCCTTACTCCAAAGTATATGAAGGACATTGTCTCGAATAAAAGAAAGATCCCTAATGAAGAATTTCTACTTTTGCTTGCTAATTATTCCTTCAATGGTAAGGTTCTAAGAAACTTGGAGACCCGATTAACTATCCCTTGCTCTATTAAAACAGTTATGTTAGAAGCTGCTTTGTGTGTGATTTGGGAGAGTGAGTTAGTGTTACTTTCTCTCTCTATAAAGCTTCAACGAAAAATTAATACCATGATATATCTTTGCAAATGGTACGATAAATCTACCACCATTCTGTGGGTATATGTGAGGGATGTACCTGTTGGGTGGCTCACAATTTCTTGATATTGACTGATTTTTTTGTTGTGCTGAAATGCAGAAGATGATAATATGTCTATTATTCTTGGGAGACCTTTTCTTAATACCTTGAGGAGTTGTTATTAATTGTAATCAAGGAAAGGTGACCTTCAATTATGTAACAAGGGAACATCTGTATCTATTTCCCAAGAGAAGTTAGAAAGGACTTATGGTTTTAAATTCAATTGAACATGTTGAAGGCATTCGAAGTTGGAGAAATATATTGTCCATACCAAAAGAAAAATTTGAAACTATTATGATTGGGACCATTGCTATCAAGGTTGAGAGTAACATAATCATTAATAGGAGTACAAAGTTGTTGTCTCATATGCAATTGTTTTGGTATGCAAGACTTGATCTGACCTTGTAACAAAAAGGATTCCATTGAACAAAACAATGTTTTCATTATGATTATCTAGATTATTCTATCCTTTGCATTTTAGTTTTGCTTTCATTTAGTTTTCTTTTTGTTGTTAGTTGCTTGCATGTTAGAACTTCTGTAGTTCTGGCCTTGTTTTATCCTTGCATCATGTTTCCAAAAGAAAAAATCTTTCTGTCGAAAATCATTCTTCTATTTTTGAAAAAATGCCCAAAAATAAAGTGTATCTCGAAAAGATTCTAGAAAATTCATATTAAATTTTCACGTGAAAAAATGGAGTACACAGGGAGGTACCAGAGGCCACAGTGAGGCAGGCACACCACATGGTGGCGCCAGCCAGCCTTGGGTGGCGCCATGCCTGCAGTGTGAGCCACCCCCAGCCCCTAACTCTCTCACACCTTACTTTCTTCTCTCTTTCCAAAGTAGCTCCAGTTCATAGCTCAAATCGCGTTCTTCTGTGCTTGCTCTCGAAATTTTTGGAATCTCCTTGCTCAGCCATTATCTTTCTTGCTGAAATTTGGAGCATTTGTTCCCTAAGTAATGCTGACTCCTCCTTGTCCAAATGTAGATTTGTGTTTAGTGGATTATATGTTGAGTATTTCTTGCTGCTGTGGGTATTTGACTGGTTATGAGCTTGTAGAGCATGTTTGATGTAGAGATATAGTTTTGATGCATGTTTGGGCCTCTTGCAAGTCCCTATGGTAGGGATCCTTCTTTATATTTACTTTGTAATCACTTGTTTGATAGGTGTTTAAATTTTAGAAGATACCAAGCATGAACAACCATACTTTTGGAGAGAGATATTTGAGAGTGAGTGCACCTAGGAGGTTGAGGCCCTCAAGAATAGCCTCTCAAGCTAGAGCCATCATACAATGAAGATCTCATTACCTTTCGTATTAGTAGTAGAAGAAAGGGATGATTGGGATGCTCACCCATCCTCTTTTCCTTGTTTTACCTTCTTACAAAGCTGCAGGTATTCTTGATGATTTCTTGCTACTAATTGGGGAGGGTTGGTTTGACCTCATATATACCCAAGATGAGAGTCATGTGATCGCTATACTCACCAGGAAACTTTTTGTTAGAGAGCTTCATGTTTACTAACACACCCTATCGATCCTCATCTCTTTAAAATCTATGATCTTCCTTCACCATGCCTTTGGAGAGATTTTCCGCGATGTGAATGGTGTATGCGTATGGCAGAATGACCAGTGAAAGAAAATTCAAGGCGACCCTTTAATTTGTTGGAGCTTTACCCGAGGGTGACCAATGATGATGACCGTGTGGCCTTGTTGTAGCGAGAAGAGACAAAAATATCAACTCCACGCTCTTAGATACTTTGCATATTATCTTGCTACTAGTGTACTTGGTAGGGAGAACACAAGTAATATCTCCAACTATCATTTAGCATTCCTTCTTCTTGTGTAATGGCCTGTGGCCTTTCAGGGTACAATCTTGGCTTAAGCTTGTTGCTCGTGCCAACTTAGCTGCTAAAGGGGAGCCTATCTGTAGAGACATAATTGCCTCATGTATAGTCAATGCATTAGGTCTTTTCGGTGGATCCCACAGATGCTATACTGGCTTTTTGAAGCACCTGGAGAGCTTGACACTTGTTGCTATGAAAGCTCATCACTTTGTCCTTCTTTACTTCTGATTTGGACAGTCTAGTATATAGGATGCTTTTCAGCTTTGGCGAAGGATGAAAGGAGATCCTTTTGCCACAGCCTACTTTGTTTAGTGTTCACAGGGGACCGTGGTCCGGGCATGTCTCCAAGGAGGAGGTGGGCCGGCGGCTTAAACTTGCTTTGAGTTTCCCTGACAGCCCGACACCGGGAGGATGTGCCCCTCCTATGATTACTCCACGCATTCTGGAGGGGCCGTGCTCAGTTGCACCGGGATGAGGGACGCTTTGTTGTTGACCGAGAGTGGGTTTCATCTGGCCAGCTGGATTGATACCCACTTATGCCAAAGCCTAAACTTGGGGGAGTATCATGCACTTTTCATCCATATCATGCTTTAAATCGGTACTTTGTATATTCATGTTTTGTTCTCTTTTTAGTTTTCGTTCTTCTTTGCTTTTTTAGCACCTAAAAGCCTGCAAAAAGACCAAAAATATTTCTTTTGTTTTCTCTTTGGTTTGCTTCTTCTTTTTGCCTTGGTTTGCTTTTCCCTTTTGCTTTGTTTGAACTATTAGAAAAACAAAAGATTTTACTTTGCTTGTTTTTCCTTTTGTTCTTGTTTAAAAATCGAAACACAAAAATATTTGTCGTTCTTCTTTGGTTTTTGCGAGTTTGCTACAGGGTTCGGCAGTCCTCGGTGGATATTGGTTTCATATTATTATTCAAGCCACACAAGTGAAGAGGCAATAATGAGGATCAATGACAACTTGAGGCATGGTAAGAGAGCTTTGGTAGCGAACTCTATTTGTTTTCATTTTTGTACATATCTCCTCACTATGGAGCTTGTTAGTCCGTTCAAGTAGGTGTAATATGTTATCTTTGAATGTAGTAGTTCTTGCTTTCTTATGATTAGCTCCATTTCGCTAATAGTTTTGTAGCATGTCTTATGAATGTTTGCTTGCATTGCTCTATTCATAAATTGGTATGACATAGTAGTATCCTCCTCTGAGATGTTTCATTTGAATTGACTTGGCACATGCTCACGCATGCACATAGGCTGGCATAATGTGATCAGTTAAGCCTCGATGAATTATTTTGCCTTGAGGATCTTGAATCATTTTCATGCCATGATGAGTCCTGTTTTATTTGCAAGCATGATAATGCAATAACTATTGCTCTCTCATTTATTCGCTCCTTACTTTTGCTAGCTTCACTTCCTTTAAGTGTTTTACTCATGTTCCAACTCCCTAAACCAAATATTTCCAAAGTGTCCACCATACCTACCTATTAGCATCATTTGGTACTCCCGTGCATATTCATTATGCCTTGTTTTCTTCCGAATAAAATGTTTGCTTGTTATGGGAAAATTAGTTAGTAAAGCTCTCCATGAACTTGATGGAAAACATTATTTCACGCACTTAATAAACCTGAACCATTGTGAACTCTCCATGAAAGTTATATGCTTGCAAATTATAGGCTGGGATTAACGAGGCAACCGTGTTGTCATGAGAGCGCTTTCAACACTTGTAAATATCCCAGTTGATACCTTTGCTCTTTTGTTTTGCGGATGTCGTCGATTGTGAAATAATGCGGAGCTTGTAAGTCCATGGAGTTATGTATGTATGTGTGTTAGAAAGCGACAGGTATTTGGTATAATCCATGTTGACATGGTGGAAATCTGCAAGCGTAAAACATATGATATCTATGAAGCATTCTTCTTATAAAAAAGAGAAAGTATAGCTATTGAGAAAAAAAGAGATTTATGAAAGAGGAAGAGAAAAAAGCACCATTTTCCCATGGTAAATAAGAAGATTGCTTGAGATACTCATTGTCCACTTGCCTTGTCATTTTGATATGGGGATTCTTCAGTATCATCAGACAAGGGGTACCCAAGTTAATTGGTTCTCAATAATCCGCACATTTATATATGATGACAGAACTTACCGGTAACTAAAGTTGAGTAGCATGAGGAGGCGGCCCTCGTACTCAAGGGACTTGGGATTTTCAGTTTATAGTCACATGAACATATAACTTTCAGATTGGATCTCACTTTCACCTTAACCACATTAAAGATGCTTATTATAGGGACAATGAGCTCCAAGCTAACAGTACCATACTTTCAGCATTTGAAGCCCTTTCAAATTATTCAAAAACCTTTTCTTCTACTTGTTGAGTCTCCACATATTCTTTGAGCACCTTCTTGAGAGCATCAAGTTGTCATTTTTGTGTTTGTTCCATTACTTGATTATTTGTGTTATGACTTTGATGCTTGTATCTTTGATATCTTTACTTCTAGTCATCACTTGAACTTTAGAGGTGCCTTGGCATTCATAATCAAGACAAGCGAGATACCACTCTATCATACCTTTTTATGAGCATTGTAATGTTGCTTATGTTTGTGCTTCATGCTACTTATTATTCTTGAGTTGGAATCTCTTCGCCGCTTGCAATGACTATAAGTAGACTGAGTTGCATACTCTTTATTATGAGGCCCATCTAGTAGTTGATCACATTGCTGAGAATATTTACATCATATGAAGCAAATGTGTTAAGTGAAAGTTCTTTTTATACTTTCGGTTTTCAACTGAATTGCTTGAGGACAAGCAATAAGCTAAACTTGGGGAGTTGATACGTCAAAGCGTATCTACTTTCCAATTACTTTATATTGTTTCTCCTCTATACTTGTGATTTGGATGCAACTAATCTTGGTGCATTTGGCTGTTTTTCATTGAAATTGCCTTAGTGTCTACTTTTATGCGAGAAAACCAACTATGGGGAAAAATCCGGAAAACTATGCAAAATCCTATTTCACGAAGACTCGAGGCGAATACAAGGCGGAGAAGAGCGGGGTGGCCACACCACAGTGGTATGGGCTTGAGCCAGGCGTGCAGGTGGTGTGGGCCCCCAGTGCCTCCTCGGCCTCTCTCTTCGCCTATAAAGGTCTTGACCTAAAAACTTGGTAAGGTTGATCTTTTCGGAAAAAGTTCAGCCGCCACTTCCACGAAGGGAGATTCGAGGGGAAAATCTAGTTACATGCCACCTTAAAGAGGGGAAATGCCCTGGAGTCATCTCCATCGATCTCACCATCATCTCCATCGACCATCCATGTTTCCCCCATCTATGAGTGAGTAATCCCCGCTGTAGGTTATGGGGATGGTAGGGATTGGATGAGATCGTTCATGTAATGGCATCCAGTTGTTAGGGCATGGTGCCTAGTATCTTTATTAGTGCTTTATGACTTTGTTGCGACTTGTTTTACTTAATGCTTATCACTGGGGCCTGAGTGCCATGATTTTAGATCTGAACATGTTATTGATTCATTATGATAGTATTGTTTCTGGTCTTATCTACAAGTTGTTTACACACATTGTTGTCCGGAACCTATGGCCCCGAAGTGACAGAAATCGGGATAACGGAAGGAATGGCTTTGATGTGAGGATCACATACATGCCGGAGTGTTAATGCTTTGCTTTCGGTGCTCTATTAAAGGAGCACCTTAATTCCCGATAGTTCCCAGAGGCCCGCTGCAAGCGGGCTGGCGAGGACAAAAGATGTGGTGCAAGTTCTCATTGCGACACGTATGACTAAATATGGAACACATGCCTAGGATTGTCTAGTACTTGGATGCTTTATCTTATTTGTCTTGCCAATTGCCCTATGTTCTGATTGCTATGTGAATTGTCTTGTCCATGCAACGCCCATCCATCCCCTATGCATACCTTTTCGAATCCTTTGTTCTTGCTTTTGTTACTTTGTCTTTACTTTACTACTCTTTTGCTACTTTACTATTCCTACTACAAAACTGTTTCTTGATAAAGCTGTGAGCAAGATTGTTTCTAGGTGCAGCTGAATTGACAACTCAGTTATTAAGGCTGATAAATATTCTTTGGCTCCCCTTGTGTCGAATCAATAAATTGGGTTTCACTTCCCTCGAAAATACTACGATACACCTCCTATACTTGTGGGTCATCAATAATATCCATAATTATGAAGGGTCCTCTTTATTAGGAAATATTAATAGAAATTAGGGTTTTAGGAATTTGTTTTCTTATAATAGGATTTCACAAATATGATCTTGTTTCCACTTAATAATTATAATGGTAAAGATTTAAAATGGTGAATAATATATATAGAAACCTATTAATGTTTAACTTCCTGAAGGAATTATAAATATTCCTTATAAGGTATTAAACCTTGTGGTTCTTAATATGATGATTTGATTTTTATGATTCTCCCTAATTGGTGATTTCACCAAATCCTATTCTACTTGTTTATTAGATTTTATAATTATCATAGAACACTTACGGTTAGGTAATGATGAATCAATAATAAACATTGGTGGAGAAATGCTCATGTTTATTCAAATATAGGTATATGGAGTTACGAGAGGATTTAATAACCCATATTCAATTATGGATATAGATGATTATTAAGGCTAAGACATATTACTATCATATTTGGTGATTCTAAATAACCTTTCAATTTAAAGTGAGTTATTGGGATTTCTTTCATGATGTGATCTTAATAATCCTATGAGACTAGGTTCTTATTACGGTTTAAGAAAATCAGGTAGACAAGGCTTTCATACATAATAACTTATCTGGTTCTCTAATTATCCTTTGGAAGTTTCAATTGTCCAAGAGGTATTGTTCAATGGTTACCTAGGAATAGGAAAGGTTTCACTATCCATTTGATTCTAGGTTTTTAAATAATAAAGTAGACATGGGTCTTATCATGGCTGCATGTAGCTAGCTAAAAGGTTTCTAAAGAATTCTTACCTCAATACTTCACTAGCTTATCTTTAGACAAGGAATTCATTTCCTAAATATACTCTAGATATTTCTCTTATCTTATTAACAAAGATTACATCTTCACAGATAAAATGATCATCGACTCCACCATATCCATCATAGTTCTCTCTATACATCACAAGTGATAATAATCCTCGAATAGGTATGGTACTACTCTCCGTGTACAAGTTGTTCTTGTACTAGATTGGCTAAAGAACTATGCCTCCAACTACTCCTACAACTTATGTTATACGCTTTATTATACTCTAGCTTGACTTCTCATGATCAAGCTAGATGATTGAACTACTAAGGCTTTACCTAATTTGGTGTACTCACAACTCTTCTTTATCAACTAGTCATCTATTCTCAAGTTACTTGGCAATAATGACCACCATCAATTGATCAAACAAAGCTTAGGCTTCTAATTGTCCGATCAAGATCTATAATCAACTAAGTAGTATACTTGTACTAGTCTATTTATAAGCCGATCTTGTTAAAAGCACTTCATATCTATATCTACTTGGCTTAACAAAATTATTATTAGATACACAAATACTACTAGCTTTCTCATAGCTTCATAATTACTAAGCTTAACTCTTGGGTTTAGGTACTGCTTCTAGTTAACTCATGGTGAGTTAACTCCTCCAACATCGAGATGGTTTCATCTCCACTAAGGATCCCATTCCATTGATGATGCCACACTCTACCATAACTAGTTCCTTCTTCTTATTAACTTACTTAAGGTCTTTGGAAGGTTTATATAATGAGTCAGCTAAGGTTAACAAGTGCTAGGTCAAATTGGTCACTCAATAGTGATGATCCATTTGATACTAGGACTTGGTCAAATAAGTTATCATCTATTAACATGACACTAAGGGTATGGGATGCATGGTCTTGACTTGTCTTCCATTATACTTCCTTTGTGATAAAATTGATGTTTAGAACTACCATGATACCCATAGTAGGCATCACTATGGCAATCAAGTGTATCAAGATTTAGTTATAGAGTTTTCTTTACTTAAGTTAGATACTTGACTTACGATTCAAGGTTTGTGGTAGATAATACCTTGATATCATCTTTAGAATATTAAGTATTCATCCATGAGCTATTGTATGGAATACCATGTAATGATATCTGAAGATCAAGTACTCCTTATTAAGTAGTGTGTGGTGACTTGGTTTTATTACATTTGATCTACCCTTAGATCAAATTGTATTACCATAGATAAAGTTTTAGAAAGATCATATTGAAACTTATCACAGTCGACTTAATGATCTACTTCAGTTCCACCAAGCTAAGAGAAGCTTCAATCGGCTTTGGCAAGTTTTATTTCAAAGCTCGAAAATTATCCAGGATTTTCTATGCATGAATGCAATGCACACACCTATGTTCAGCTTATTTCTAAAGCTCTAATGCTGAGGTGTTACACATGTTTAGAGAAGGAAGAACAATCTAGGGTGCATGCTAGATCAAGTACAGACATGCACCTTCAAACTTTCGGTTTGTTTGATACTTGGACAATATCTCATCCATTGGCTCACCTATTTAATTTTAATCCTAAATGTAAAATAGTTGTGTAGATAAAAAATACTATAAAAAATAATATCTTTGAACATATGTTTTTATTTCGAACAAACCTAAAATTAACAAAATTCAAAACCAAAATTTCGAAACACAATGAAACAACATAGAAGGGTTCACCATCTTAAAAAATTATCAAAGCGTCTAACATAAATTTAAAGTATGTTGAACCAGAAAATGAACAAAGTTTAAAACATAGTACAAATTGTTTGAATAAAATCTCACACATAGAAAGATAGAGAGATATTGGTGGAATATGTTGGATATATTATTGAGCCTCATGGGTGAGTATATATAAGCGTATAGAGGATTATCTTGGAGTCTGAGTCAAGTTAGGACATACGTAATCAGATCTGACTCTATCTAAGCTACCATAACAACCCGTATATACCTAATACTCTAACATCCCCACTTGATCGTGGCGGTAGCGTCATGAACAAGCTGGAACATGTGGGCAGACGGTGGTGGAGATAAACTTGAAGTAGCATCAGGTGAGTGACATCCCGCGATCGTGGGAACATAAATGGGGCCGGTGTATCGCGTCATGATTGCTTGGACCTGAGAGGGAAGCCGGTGATGCTTAAGTGAGGTGGTAGCCTTCAACCAATGATGTTGAGAGCCCGAGGCGTTAGGCGGTGTTGTGGTGAAGATTGCGTGCAAAGGTCCGCCGTGTGGTTGATGTCGGTGGTTGAGGATGCGGTGTCGAGGTAGCCGCCGTGAAGCGCATGCGCAAAGTGTCGCGAAGGAGGATGGCGGAGATCGCGTCGAGATAGTCGTTGAGGGTGTCAATGCGAAGTTGATCTGATGCGGCCGAGGCGGTCATGCGGCCATAGTTTGCCATAACTAAGCGCATAGCGGGAGAGGCGAGCGTACCTCCTGTTTTGCGAACCGAGTATGCAAAGAAGAACTATTGTCGTTGACGCAGTCGAGGCAGTCGTAGAAATTGATACCCGAAGAAGGCGTTAACCGAAGCCGATGAAGGCGAGGCGCCCGATCAGTTTGCGGATTTCGGGAACATGTATCGAGACTGAAAGGCACTCCGGTGTTGCGATTACCGCGTCTGATGCGGCCGAGGCCATCATGAACTTGTCGCCATGTGGAAAGAGTAGCAGAGAAGCCTCCAGGCGGTTGCGGCCTTGTGGAATACATGGCGAAAGGGAAGATGTGGTGACATGGGTATACCCTACAGTATTGAGTTAGTATATCTGAGTCGGAATATGGCGGAAGCCCAGGCGGTGCCAAGGCCCAAATGGAAATTGGTGGCCCCACCGGACTCTCTGATTTGCTACCGAGACAGAAGAAGCTTAAGATAGAAACTTTAAAGAAACCCTAATGCATGTGAGCTGGGCACATGCCATGAGGACCTAGCCTATCTATATAAAGGCTAGGAGGGCGGCGAGGAGGATACACACTAACCTAGTTTCACAACTCTGCTTGATTGCATCTGGCGGCGCCCTGTAATCTTGATTCCTTCGTTAATTCAAGAGCAGACAAGCGGGAGTAGGGACCTCTCTGAGGCTGAACAGGAGTAAAACTTGCGTCCATGTGTTTCTTGTTTGCTAGCAGTGATGCCTCAGTGCTCCCTCCTTCTCCAAAACCCAAGTCCATAACAATGGGCATTGGAGGTTAAACCCTCGTCAATTGAAGGCGCCGTCTGCATGGGAATTGGGGTCTCACTGATCATCATGACTTATTCGTCCTGTAGCATCCAATTGTCTAACAATTTGCAATGCTACTAGCCTAGTCTATATAATGGCTTCTTCAGATTTATTATTGTTGCATCATAATTATATCTTGCTCATGTCATCATTCCACCTTGGATTTGAGCATCATATAAAACCCTTTTCATTTGGTTCTTATCTCCTATGCATTGTTAATTGTATTTGCCTCTTGATATTGTATTTGGTTGTTGATATATTGTTTAAATGCCCAAGTTGAGTTGGAGGCATATCTTTTATTTAACTCCACCACCTTGTCATCACCCCATCCATTCACCATTCCACCATATATGAGCATTGCAATTTATTTGGTTTATCTCTAGCTCATGTGGGTTGGGATGGATCAACTCTATCTCCACATGCTCTCATATATGCAGTTGTTTCCCACATTATTGGTTTATAAGCCACATAGTACCTTTGAAACCTTGTGGTGGAACCTTTTCCTAGCTTCCATATGGGTTGTTTTGGGGTTATTATCATATTGGGATATTTTTGGGCTTACTAAATACCTAGTGGCACATACACACTATGCAAGTCCCATTTCTATTCAAATAGGGTCATCTCATCTACTCCATGGGGCATCCTTTTAATTCTTTTTGCTTGGCTTTTATTCCAACTTTAGGAATGCATAATAATAATGCCATGTAATATTCTTTGTTCTCACAAGAATACACATGGCATTAAATATTTTTCATGGGCCATACAAACCACCACCTTCTAGTCTTTTAGGTTTTACTTGAATTTGTGAGTGAATCATCAATCTCCTCTCCACCATCCTTTGGCATAGCTTCGGTTTTGTTAAGCATCATGGTATGCTTATATTCCATGTATAGATGTCTCTTTCCTTCTTAACCAAATATTTTCTCTCTTACCCCACCTCCAAAACCTCAACACCCCATGCTTTGTCACCACCTTCCCTATCTCTTGTTTTGTGTAGATGGGGTTTTGTTTGTTTAGAGTTTTTCAAATCTGATTGAAAACCTATCTACCCCTCTAAGCCCTAGCAAACCAAACCCTAAGCCCTAACTGAGGCCATACCCCCTCTCTCCAAACTAGCTCCAACCTAGCTACACCCAGGTCTACTCCCTCTCTCCTCTGCCCAACCCTAAACTGACCCCTGCAGGCTTCCCCAACCTAGCTCAGGCCCTCCCTCTTCCTCTCTTTCTTGCACCACAAGATGGTGAAGCCAAAACCAGGACCACCACGTTTCAGCCCATGCCTCCTTGGTCCCTCTCTTTCCATATCTCTAGCTAAAGCACAAGAAAGGAGAGAGGGATGCCTAACCCGATCACCCTCCCCTCACCTTTTTGCCAAGCACCGTCCTCTCGTGTGCTCCTCCCACCTTCATCTTTGCCACCACCCGGATCGAGAACCCTCTCCCGGGCTCCTCTCCCTCCTCCTCTTTTGGCCAACCACCAAGGCAAGACCACACCCCCCAAAACCCTAGACCGAGCTCACATCTACCACCTCCCTCGTGGGCTCGGTGGTGGCAGCAGCCACGGCCACACCGGGGACCTCCCTCTGTCTCCTCTACCTCACCACCGCACATCCCACGCCTCGGGAGTCCTCCAAAGCATACAGGCACGCCCATGAGCCACCGGATCAGACGCTCGCGGGACCTCTACCTCGGCTCCGATCCGCTCCATCTCCAGCTCCAGCGACCACACGACGAAGTTCTGGTGAGCATCTCGATCCCTAGACATACCGAGTCCTCCTCCTGGCAGCCCGAGATCGTCGGACACTCCGTCGAAGCGACCTCAGAGCACCGCCCGCCCTTCAGCGGCCGGTAGCGTCGAGACGCCTTAACAGCCCCTGTTCCTCACCCCTGCCGCGCATGTAGACCTCCGATTGGCCTTCCTCCTAAAACCAAAAGTAGCCCGATGTCCCTACTGTGTTTTCGTTTTTAGGGCTTAGCAGTTTCTACCGCTAGATTAAATGCGCCACCGTCATGGGAAGGCGGCAGTCATACCGCCGGCGAGTGAGATCCGTCAGCAGCGTCGGCTGACCAGCGGCGCTGGCCGCTTTGCGTGACCCCCTCCTTTTTCCGCCCTAAACCCGCACTCAAAGCCCACTGTAGGCCTTAGGCGTTTTTACATGAAAACCCCTAGGAGAACCCGGCGGCCGCAGACCAGTCCCCCACAGCGCGAGATCGCCCGTGTCCGTACGCATTGTCATGTGTGAGCATTGCCACAGGACCCACACATCGACCTCTGTGCTTTGCTAGAGTAGCTCATGGTGAGAAAAAGCCCGTGTGCGCATCCTTAGACATGGGTCCCCCCATCTTGCGTCTGAGGCTAGAGTCGAGTGAGTAAGAAAAGGTTTTTACATTGTCTGTTTAATTTAAACCCTTTTCAAATTAATTCAAATTCAAAATTCAAATCTGTTTTATAATAACTTTTAAAATATAATTCCAAATAATACAAATGATATATGTTTTGAAATCATAAAAATGTGAGGATTTCAAATATGCCATTCAAAATATATTTTGGACACCTTAATTTCCAAGTTAATTAAAATTACAAGAAAATGCCCTTTTGCCTTAATTAATTAATAACTTTTGTTTATAACTCCATATCTAACAAATATTATGTCTAATATGTTTAGCTCGTCGAGACCTTTCTGTTTTTGCATTGCTTTATCTGTTTTGCAGCTTGCATCATATAAATATAAAGTATACAACAACTTAATTGAGGTTAAAATGTGATTAAAACTCAATAAAATGATTATTCTTGTATTCCACACCTCACCCATGCCATGCTACCTTATTGCCATGCAAATTGTGCATCATTCATCATGGCATGATTGTTTGCTTAATAGCATTTTATTCATATGCTTGTGCACTTTATTTATGTTGGCCCTTGTTTGTTTGGTTCTTCTTGAATAGGCCACTGGGGGATATATCAAGAGAACCGGGAGCCTACCAGATCCATCCTTGCTTCAAGCAGGCATTTTGCGCAAACACTACCACATGCTTGCATACATATAGTACCCTATTGCCTCTATCTTATTCTTGCATCATTAGTGCGATTGCATTAATCTGAATCCCAAGTCTTGCATAGCCTTTACTTTTAAACCCCACGAAGCTTGTTCCTCCATCCATGAACCATTACTACGAGGAGTTGTTTGAGCCATGCGAGTCGTAGAACGACATGTGTAGGGTATGTGAGTGTCGATGGATAATGAGAATTACAGAACAACAACTTTGGTAGTAATGGGATAACTAATGAAAGTGGCACCGGTGAGCCATATTTGCTATTTGGTTTTCAGGCTCACTTGTGTCCGTGGGACCCAGTGCTTGATTCCTGTTCCTTGAATATTGCGCTATCCACATCAGGAGGCTTATGAACCCCCTGAGCGAGCTTGATTCATTCTTATTTCTTGGGGCCTGAAACTAGTTTGAGGTTTTTTTACTATCTGTACTTATGCCATGCTTCTTGCTTTATTTAAAATTGTGCAATCTTTGTCTTTATTTAGAGGCGGAGTGTTTCGCGGTATCCACAAGCTTGATCCACTTCCGGGTTCCCGATCGTTATGACCACTGGCGCAAACCTTGAGTCCGTCTGAAGTCTAAAGTGGCTAACCGTTGCGGGTAACAATAGGGTGGCCCCTGAAATATTTCTGAATCTGTGATCGGCTTTGTCGTGGCGCCTCGTTGGGTTTTGATTTGGTTTTCGAGGTTGATCGAGTGTGTGTTGCTATTTGTACCCTGGTAAAACTTCTGAAAAGCCGTGTCATGATTATGGACGACTTAGACACAGTTTCTCGATCATAAACAAGCATAACTAAGTACATGCTTTTAATTTGACTAAGTACGACTAGTAAATAGTACAACACTCATGGAATGGATAATAAAACTGCCAGCGGATGGGGGTTGTTAGTCAGCTTCTAAATCGATGGCCAGGAGGAGGATGGATATGTTAATATTACCATTATAAGCTGTTGTTATTAATTCCACGGACATCCGTCTTTCTATGGTTAGGCGGATGGTTAGCAGTATCTATAGAATTGTTAGGGTTTATCTTTTGCTGCAATTCGTCACCCAGGTTGTGTCCTTTAGAGGCATAAAGACTTTGCTGAGTATCCCTAGGGTCTCCTACGATAAATTGTTTGATTCGGATGAGCAGGTAAACTTCTTAAGATGAATCTTGGGTGGAGGAGGCAGACGATGCGGCAATGATCATTCGATGTAGAATTCGGGAATGGGGATCCGTGAGATCGTGGGCGGGATGTGTTTATTTATGGGGCATCTTATGCGATTTGCTTCTTATCCATACTCGGATTTTGGCTTCGCTTCACTTTGATACTACGATGTTTGATGTATGAGGAGATGTCCTAAACTATTATATCTATCTAGGATATTTGGATCTTGCCGTATGGCGTTGCTATATTCCTTTCTTTTTTAGATGGAATGACTCAGCACCATTGTATGGTGGCTTGCATATACTCATTTGTGTATGTAGTTGATCCCTTAGCTTTGCCCGATTCGCCCGTTCTTGTCGATGATTGGAAATGGTTAGGGCGGCGAGAAGGTCTACTGTGAGTGGCATTTGGGCCCCAGTACTATTTTAACCATTTCCGCTCATCGGGCTTGTAACTAGGGCGTAATTCACCGAGGTAATTACATCCCCATCAACCACGATCTACAACTCCATAGCGGCGGAGATTCGCCAACCCTTGGTAGCGTTCAACTTCACCGTCCACACCAGCCACTCGCCCGGCTTTCGGTCCGTGGGCGATGGAATCGATCTCGCGATTGGGGCTTCGCTTCTAGGTTGGTCGGATGGGCATGCCGCATGCACGACCAACCGGCGACACCCGATTGCTCCAGCGTCGTGGTTCCCACCACCAATCGGCACCCTCGGCAAGCTCAGCGCCTCGGCGACGGTGAGAACGGACAGCGACAATGATGCGTGTCCGATCTGGGTGACCTGGCCACTAAAGGCGAAGCCTACGGCTGCGGATCTGAAAATTGGGGCAACAGCTTTCCCAACCACTTCGTAATGCGCGATCATCAATGCAAGAGACACTACTGAAAATCGCCAGCGTTGGCCCCGGATCTAGCACGGGCGCCCTAGCGGCCTTTGGGACCAACCAGCGGCGATGCGTAATGGTGGCCCTGGCGGTGGCAAGCTGGTAGCGCCCATCAACAATGGAGCAGCGGAGGCGCCTACCATAGTGAATGAACACGGGAAGCGGCGTGGTGATCAAGCTCAGCGAGCGAATGGGCCCATTTGTCGAGAAGCTTTGCGAGGCAATCCTCTGCCCCAATTCCCAAGACATCTTTGTTAGGCTACCATTAGCTCTTTGAAGGAGGTACATCGCCAGCTACATGCAATCGCGCCAACTCGAAGCGTAAAAAGCGGCCAGACGAATCAAGCAACCGGCTGCAGGCTCTCCTCCATGGAGGATCCTCCTCCAAAGGTAATAAGTACCTAGCCAACAAGATAAGATCTCGTGGCCCACCTCAGGAGGAGGCGTGTGGAGGCCACAAAGTCCTCGACTTTGGCTCCATGGCCAGTGGATACAGGGGCAGCGTGCTCCCAATGATGCATAAAGCAGCGATATGGCGACCACGTACCTCCTCAACAAACCAGCCTCCATTGGAGATCCTGACTGCCATGCACCGATCTACGATCGTGGGCACAGGGCTAGTCGAGGCAACTCTCGACAAAGAACACCTGCACGGAGAAAAGAAAAGCAAAGCTCTGGCAAAACACTACTCCTGCGCCTCCGTCCAGCGGCGATAGCCACGACCTATCCAGTGTCGCCGCTCACGGCACGATCGCAACTTCGATCGTGCGATGACCTCACAAAGCGCCAAAATCGACAAATCGAGGTAAGACCGCTCATTCGGTACGACTCGGAAGAGGGGACTGAACTACTGCGGCGCGATGCTTCGGCATGGACATCATCTGAAGCGAATGCCTAAAGGGTTCAAACTACCATCAGAAGAACCCAAAATTTGGCGGTCTACAAGACCGAAAATCTGGTTGGAGGACCACATATCCTCCGTCGAGTACATGGCGGAATGAAGCACGGCCATACAACGCTGCAGCTACAGTGCGAGCGTCGCTTCAGCGCATAGCTCAATAATCTCCTTGCGGATCCATTCAGCTGGGAAGAGCTGGTCTACAACCGTGCGCAACTTCAAGGGCACCTACAAAGGCCCGCATCAATCAAAGAACTGAAGCTGCCAGCAAAGATCGGGCGAATCGCTACGCTCATACATCTAGAGGTGGTCCATCATCAAGAACTCCGCGGAAAACATCTCGGAGGACCGCGCAATCGACGCGTTCAATGGCGGTGTTCGCCGTATAGAGCTTAGGAAGAGCTAGGCGCTTGAAGCCCAAAATGATCGACCACGATGGAAATTGCTAATTGGTGGGCTAACGAGAAAGACTTCGATGAAGAACCGCACATACTCCAATGGCGGCAGCGACGACCTTGAGCGCAGACGCGTCGCCCGAAGCAAGCGTCGAATGCTTGTCTACGATGACGCGACAAAGTCAACATGGTGGCGGCCCGGCTCTGCCGACAAGCGATGACAAATGCAGCGGCGGATACCGTAGTGGTGAATCTTGCGACGCGGAAAAACCGCCCAGGTGTGTAGCGCCGCACTTTCGTGAAGAGCACCCACAACATCTATCAAGGACAAGCTGTAAGGGCCCTGCAATGTGCACTTCTACGCGACAAGCACGATGGAAGAAGAAATCAACCACCTTCTCAAGGACTGCTGCGAGTTCCTCAAACTCCACGAAGGCCTGGCCCGGATGAATCGCGACATAGTCAATAGGGGCTGTGGAGCCACCCCAGGCGCTATGGCACATGGAGCTCCTCCACCACCGCCTGGACCACCACCCGCGGCCGCGGTCTGACATCATGGGCGAACCATACCCACGAGCTGTGGGCAACATGGGGATGATCTAAAGGCGTCCCTCAAATCAAGTGCGAAGGCCATCACTTTCGCCAAGTCTGCTTGGTGATAAACTCTCCACCTTCCACCTTTGAGTACCTCGGTGGGCGATCCTGCATCACCTTGCCGAGGCGTGACCACCGTGCCAAGTTCCTCGACCGGGCCTTGTCCCCGTACTCGAGGCATAGATTGGGGGTTCGACATGAGTCGCGTCTTCATGGATGGCGGTAGTGGCATTAACCTCATGTTCCACGAGTACCTTCACCAGGCGATGAGGGATCCCTCTGCGTGTTTGGAAGTTTGGAACCACGATGTTCCAAGAGCATCGTCGAGGAAATACATATATCCACTGGCAAAATCAACCTCGGCGTCATCTTTGACATG
Source organism: Avena insularis (assembly GCA_023614405.1). Lineage (NCBI taxonomy): Eukaryota > Viridiplantae > Streptophyta > Magnoliopsida > Poales > Poaceae > Avena > Avena insularis. Next base: position 82,074 of record JAJUPC010000587.1, on the reverse strand, counting down.
CGCCTAAAACTTTTGGCGAAGGCATCGACTTTGAGGTGCGTCAGCGGCCTTCACAATATCCTGCATCCTTGGGCGTGTCGGCGTTCGTGAGGTTCATGGCAGTACCTGTCGCCTACTGCGATGAAAATCGAGGTCAAGCGGTGTCGTACAATCGCGACAACTTTGAGAGGTCCGATAGCTGCGATAGGGAATTCAACAGAATCTCCTAGTCCTTCGGCATGTAGGAGGAAGTCACAAGATTAAAGGAGTCGACAGACAACAATCTACCTCCCCTGAGCAGGCCAAGTTCACCCGACTTGTCTTTCGACTCGTCGATGCACCGCAAGTAAGTCTAGGTCCGCGGACCCGACCAAGGCAGCCCTCGCCAACAAATTATGTTTACGCGGGAAAGTAGCGCTAAATCGAATTCCTCCGTGAGCACTAGGAGATCTTACGCTGGTGTCCGGCGGACATGCCGAGAGTCCCTAAATTCATGAGCACTCAATCAACGTAAATCCAGACGCAAGGCCAGTCAAGCAGACAATTCAGTGACTGTCTGAACCAAGAGCAAAAGCAGTTGGAATGAAGTTCAACAGACTCCTCGACGCCAAATTCATACGCGAGATCAAGGAATGCACTTGGCTCGCCAACACGGTGTTTGTGCCTAAAAAAGACATAGATATTCTGCGGATGTGTGGGGACTTTACATCCCTGAATAAGCACTGCCTAAAGGATCACTTCCCATTGCCATGAATCGACCAAATCATCGACTCCACCATGGGATGTGAACGCCTCTACTTCCTCGATGCCTACTCAGGCTACAATCAAATTTGAATGAAGGAGGAATACCAACAGAAAACAGCATTCTGGCGCCCTTTGGTGTGTTACGCTACAACACGATGCCCTTGCTAAAAAAGCGCGAGGAGCCACCTGTCAGCGGTGCATGCAGGCTTGCCTCGAGAACCAACTTGGTACGCAACATCCAAGTCTATGTTGACAACATCATCATCAAAACCAAAGAAGCCTCGCTAATCAATGATCTCTGGCGAGACATTCGCCAACCTCGTAGCTACGGATCAAGCTCAATGGGATAAATGCGCCTTCGGCGTGCCATCTAGGCAGTTACTCGGGTATCTCATCTCTACGAGAGGTATCGAAGCAAACCCGAAGAAAATAAAGGCCATACTAGCCATGGAGAAGCCGAAGAACTTAAAAGGCGTCCAGCAGCTGGCTGGGCGAATCACGACGCTCAGTCGATTCATCAGTCAAATGGGCGAAAAGGCACTGCCCTTCTACCAACTCCTCCACAAAGGCCCGACAAGTTGAGTGGATAGGCAAACACAAGAAGCATTCAAAGACCTTAGCGTCTACTATCCACCTGCCCGATCTTGGTGACGCCTCGTGAAAAGAACCTTTGCTCTACATCTTCGCCACCAACGGTGGTGACCACGGTTCTCGTGGTGGAGCGAGCGAGAAAACAAGGTCCACGGGGTCCACCATCCGATCTACTACCTCAGCGAGGTGCTCCGTCAACAAAGCGATGGTACCCGCACTACGAAGCGGCGTCTGGCGTCTTCGCGACAGCTAAGCGACTACGCCACTACTTCTGGAGCACCCAATCGTGGTGGTCGGCGATGCTCGCCGGGCATATCCTCAACAACCTGATGCCAGCGATGAGTGCTTTGAGGAATCGAGTTGTCTCCACGAGACATCACATATGAAAAGCGCGGCCTTAATCAAATCGCAAGTCCTCCCGATTTCCTCATGCATTGGATGGAGAACCAGCTCCTGAAAAGATAGATATGTCTATCTACGGACAATGCACTTGATGGGTCCAAGCGAAAGGGCGGGGCGGCACAGTGTCATCTTGACATACGCCCGGGAGACAAGCTGAAATACATCCTGCGAATGCGTTCCGGCCTCAACAATGAAACTGAGTCTGAGGCCCTAATACATGGGATGCGGATGGCGAAAAGCATGCGGCGACAAGAGGCTCATCATCTGGCGACTCAAGCGGTGGTGAACCAAACAATGCGAGTCGACACCACTGGCGACAACATGATGCCTACTCGCGACCTCTCGACACACTCGAAGGGGACTTGATGGTGTGAGATTCTAAACCGCGTGGGCCGTGAAAACAGCGAAGAAGCGGACACTCGCCAATATTGGCTCCTGCGCCCCCATACCACCTAGGGTATTTCTCGAGGATATCTATGAATGCTCCATCAAGCCAAAGGCTCTAGAGAAGAAAGCAAGCGTCAATAGACTGGGCTCATACCCAATGAGCCAATGGCACTCAACGACCTAGAGATCAACATAGGACTCGAAGGACCAATGGGCGTCATGATGATCGAGCCATCCTTGACTCAACCTAAATCACATATCGTCTCAACAACAGGCTGCTGACTGACCGGTGACACCACGACACATTGCGCGGCGATCCAAGGCATTAGCTATCATCAGCGACGAACTATACAGCGTAGCATCACGGGATTACTCCAGCGTATCCAGCGGGGCGGAAGGGCCGTCCTCCTAGCGTCCACGAAGGGGCTGCGGGCACCATCTTTGGCTTTCGCGCCCTCGTCACCAAAGCTCTATGAGCTAGATTCTGGCCTGACCATGCGCGATGCCAAGGACGTCGTCCAGCGCTGGCAACGCTTGCCAGCGATCAGCGGACAAACCCGCGCCTTTTGGCGTGGAACTCCGGCCAATACCATTGGCTTGGCCCTTCATGCAATGGGGACTCGATATGGTGATAAGCTCCGAAATCCTCGCGAGGTCTATGTCTACCTCTTGGTTGCGATCGACAAATTCACCAAGTGGATCGAGGCCATGCCGGTGACAAACCGATTGAGCCATCGCCGTCAAGTTCTTGAGTCCATTGTCTATCGCTTTGGAGTGCCACACAGCATCATCATGGACAATGGGACGAACTTCACCTCAAGGAGTTCGGGAATTCTGCGAAAACCTGGGAATCAACATAAGCTCGCCTCGGCTCACCCACCAGACCAGCGGTCAAGTCGAAAAGGCCAGCGGCCTTGTCTGATGGAATCGAAGCGACTCCTCCACTCGAAAAAGCCGTCGGTTGCTGGCGGATGGCTGCAATCCGTACTCTGAGCTTACGCACAACTCAAACAACGCCAGGATACACCCCGTTCTTCATGGTGCCGCGCTGAGCGGTGCTACGAATGCGCTACAAAGCCCACGGGTGGTCACTTACAGCGAGCATGAGTCAACTCTTGCACTCGAAGACTCCGTCGACCTTCTTAGCGAGAAATCATAGGAAAGATCAGCGATCTACCGTGAAACCTCCGCAGCTACCACAATGAAGGTTACACCCAAGCTACGTCGAAGGAGACATGGTCCTGCTGACTCAAGCAACTAGGGCATCTCAAGCTCGAGTCTCCTGGAGGGACCCTACATGATTCTGAAGTAATCGGTGGCGCCTATCGCCTTAAGATTTCAAGGCAGAACGCATACTCAACCCTGGAACATCGCCTAAATGCTCGTCGTTTCTACCTAGTCGTTTTTACATTACAAATAAGGCTATTCAGCGAGCTACTTAGCCACACATTGTACCTCGTACTATTCTGCAAATAAATAAAGCTAAGTGCCCCGAAACTCTGTGTTTTCCCTTATTTTTCTGGCAATCTTATCACTCGGGCACTACGTCACCCTTTACATCCTCGTCTACGAACAAGTCGCGGTATCCCGAGTAGCTGACACAACATCAAATCGAACCCTTGATAAAAAACCAACCCAGTTGCAATGCACCTCACAGGTTGGCAAGGTGCTGAGATAACACAAGTCAGGCTAATGAAAAGGAACTGCAGAGTACAAATACACTCGCAAAATATATAAGCTAGCAAGCTCTTTACATATCAATAGAAATTAATTACACCCAACATATCTATACGAACTTTACAACACTTGTACAATTATGCGCAAAACACAAGCTAAAGCTACTACTGCATCAGAAGAACGTTTGTTTGTTCCTCAAAGAAGTCTACAATTTCTTCTGCTGGACGATCTACCGCCTGGTAATGTGGAACCATGTTCTAGGTCGAACCTTCTGGCGGGGTCGGCAGCCCAGCAGCAACAACTGCAACGTCTACATCTGGCCTATGCAGTCGCACCAGCAGTAAAGCAGCCTTGGCACCAGCCACTAACTGCTGCCGCACGCACTCACGAACTGCACTCAGATCTTGGAACTTCGTTAGAAGAGCCGACAGTCTTGAAGGGACGGCGTCCAGTGGGAACATCGTTTGATAGATATGCCTAAGGCACGATTGCGCCTTCTTCAAAAAGTGGAGTACTCGAGAAGCACGATCCTGTAGGGTCACAAGTGCAATTGCATGATCATGGTCCACCCAAAAGTACCCACTCGCCTAAAGCTGCTCCTGGGTCAAGTCGTTCATCCGAATGGCAATCCGATCTTTCTCATCCTGCGGATGACGAGCATTGACAACTACACCAAGCAAAAAAGGGCAAAGTATGAAGACAAGGCATTGCCACGACTGGCTAAAAGAAAAGATAAGAGGGCAGAAAGCTAACATTTGAACTGATCGCCCAGCTGCGTCACCTCCTCCAATAGATACTGCTCGCGGGCGGTAGTCTTCTCTGCCTTCGACTTCCATACATGTGGCGCCCCGCAAAACCACTACTAGAAAATCGTGGTGTTTTTGTGCATTGCATCATCATGACCGCATGCTCATGTCATCATGCCACATTGCATTTGAGCATTGTCATCATCTTGCATGGTTTGTTTAAAAACTATTTTCAAAAAGTCTGGTTTTATTCTCTAACCGCCCCGTCCTTATTTCAAATTAAAACCCGGGTCTCCGGAATATTTTGTTTCGTCTACCAACGGTCTTCAGAAGCCCCGTTTTAAATAATAAAATATTTATTTTATTTTTAGGGGGCAGCCGTACCGGGCCGATCCGACCCAGTCGGCCACCCCCAGTACAAAAACCAGAACCATCCAAACCCTTTTCTACCCAATCCTAGTCTACCCAGCCCCTTCCTCCACCCTCCACCTCACCCCCTCCACTCCCATGCCGCCACCTCACCTCCTGGCCCCCACCTCCTCTCCACACAACACACACACACTACCCACCCCAACCCGCACACACAACACACGCACGCCACCCTGGCCCCCTCACCACTCACCCGCTGCCACCTCGCTCCCCACCCTGGCCCCGTGTCCCCACGCCACCACCTGCCGCCCGACCAAATCCCCTGGGCGCGCAACTCCCTCTCCATCTCCCGCTCAACCGCCCACCTGCACGCACTCCCGCACGGGCCCCACACCGACAACCTCAGGACCACCGCCCGTGTCCGGCTCACCACCCGCTCGTCCCTCTCGCCTCCTTCCTCGCCGAGCCCCTCCTTGCCGGAGCCACCCCGCCCCTCTCCTGCCTCGCGGGAACAACCGCTGTCGCCGCGTTCCGTCCCCGCCTTTCCACCGTGCCCTCGCGCCCCCTCAGCCCTGCCGCCACGGGCGCGGCCCCGTCTCCTCGAGCCTCTGCCCGGCCGCAGAGCCCGCCCTCCGCCCTCGACCGCCGCGCTCGCTGTCCCGGGCCCCGTTCCCCTCGTCCCCGTCGAGGACCTCTGCCCCGCGTCTTCCCTGGGCCTCGGCCTCTCTCCCCGCCGCTCTCTGCTGCCGCTCCGGCCTCCGTCGACCACCAAGCCACCGCCTCCCCGACCTCGCCGCCTCGGAGTCCGCCTCCACACCGCCAAGGGTGCTCAGCGGCCTCGACCTCACCGGACCCGCGAGCGGCCGCGTCGTCCTCCGGTCGCCCCGGTGGATCTCGTCGAGCCCCGTGCCCCGGCCGCTGTGGCCTTCTCCTCCGATCCGTCCAGCCCCGCCGCCTCTCTCCTCGCGCTGTCCCCGAGCCCTCTGTCCGTCGCCGCCCAGGGCCGCTCCCCAGGATCCTGCTGCCGTGCTCCATGCCTCACCGCAAGGGCCCACGTCGCCTCCTTTCCATAGGAACACCACGCGCCCCTTCAATCTCTACCACCGCCAGCGTCACCCTCCACCGCCCCATCTCGGTGCGAGCTCCTCCACCTCGTGCGCCTCTGCGTGTGTTCCTCTGCTCTATTTTTGTCAGTCTGTCGGTAAGAGATGCAGTACCGTTGTCCTAATGGCTATCGATGTGAGGTGCACTGTCATATCCATGTCTATTTGTAACCAGTGCTTCAACTGCTGTGTTGCCTGCTCCTTGCTTGGATCCCATTGGTGCAGTGGTGATGTGTGTGTAACCCGAAGACCTCCGACACGGAACCCCAAGACCTCTTTCGGACCTGATGCTCGAGACCCTCCCGATGAACAAGGTCGACGTGTGACAAGACCTCCAGCATCGTCTGTGACGTTGCCGAAGCGCCGCTACCGGAGAACCACCAACGAGAACTGTCACAATGCCAAGATCTCCCAAAGACCGAACCCCTCGGAACGCCAAGTTCTTCTTCCCGGAGTTCTAGCCCGACCCTGTTGAACCCCGGACCCCGGGACCAAGATCTGCCGAACCCAGATGTGTGACCCCTTTATCCGAGACCCCTATTTTTATAATATGACATTATCAACTATTGCATATTAAATTGTTCATGCATGCATACATACGTGGTTTGGGGGCATTATGTCGATTCACCGCATGATTAAATATGGAGTCTATATGCGGGATATTGTTGTCTTATTCCGGACTCCATTTAATTTGAGTAGCGAACCGATGCCATGTTTTGCATTGTTAATACAACATTTAAATTGCGGGGGTTCCAAACAACTTGAACCATATAATCATTTGACGGGACCACGGTTCTGCTCAATATTGCCTAATTGCACCGCATCTTGCCATGCCATGCATCATATCATAATCATGCCGGATCTTCTGCCGTCGTATTAAATATTGCATCCGGGGTTTCTGCTAGTGTTTGCTTCTTCACGGATTAGCCCGATGAGTGGATGCGAGTATCGACAAGTTCTCCGGATATGAACCTCCGGCAGTGTTTCCTAGGCGAGCATCTCTCCCCCTTCTACCTATTTTGAATTTATAGTCTTTATTTCCTCTTGCTGATCTGTTGCTATCCGTGTCACGATGCTTTAGTTTCTGCACCCTAGTTATATCTCGTGCAGCCCCCATATGGCCTTGGACACCTCCTATTACCTGTGTTTGGTAGATAGCTGGCCGTGCGAGTCGTAGTTGCTTACTCAGGTGCGATCTCGTGTTGTCGAATACCACAGTTGTTGGAATGCTGGCAGATGTTTATGGTGGAGATGTTTAGTGGTGGAGATGATCATGACTTTAAATACAACTATTAAATTGCTAGATATAACTAATGCAGAGGCATCGGTGGGCAATAGATGTTATTTGGTTCTTCCACGCTCACTTGTGTCCCGTAGGACCCCGAGTACTTGATACCTGTTCCTTGACTATTCGCACTATCCACATCTGGGAGGCCTTATGGACCCCCCTGATCTAGAGCTTGATTCATTTCTATTCCTTGGGGCCACAAAGTAGTTTGGGGCTTTATTACTATCCTGTACTTATGCCATGTTACTGCTTTATTTACGATTGTGCGTGGAGCACCTATACTGTTTAGGATCGTGACACGTTTTTGCTGTATCGACAAGCCCAGTCACACTTTCGGGTTCCTAGTCGTTTACAGCCGTCCACACAAACCCTGCGTCCGTTCCGGAGCCAGCCAACTTCGTTGCAGATAGCTTAGTGGGGTGGCCCCCTGAAATATTTCTGAATCCAGTGATCGCTTTGTCGTGAATGCCTCGTTGGGTTTTGAGTTGGTTCTTAGGGTTGATCGAGTGTGTGTTATTTGTGCACCCTGCCAGGTAAAACTTCGAAAGCCGTGTCCACGGTTATGGACGACTTGGAGCATAGTATCTCGATCATAGACAAGCATAACTAAAGTAGTGTTATAAATTTTACTTAATATGTGACTAGTAATCAGCTTCACTACAATGGAATGGATAATAAAAATGCCAACAGCTGGTGGATCTGGGTTGTCTTGTGACATACTATACCTGCCTAGTAAGTATTGCAACTCCAATGGAATGTCATAAAAGTGTCAACAACTGTTGGGTTTGGGATTCCTCAGGATAATTATATCTGGCTAGTAACTGTTCCAACTACAACGGAATGTTAACTAAAACTGCCCACTACTTATGCTATCAGGATGACTCATGCTATCTATATCTGATTAGTAATTGCTGCAACTATAACGGAATGAGTAAAATTGCCAACGGTGTGAGTTCCTTGGTCCGACTTCCTCGTTTGGTCTCAAGGGGGAAATACCAGGATGGGTTTGTTTGGTGTTAGCTTCAGGTTGGATCCGAATAGGTCTTTCTTATCCCTCTCTCGATAACCGCGGTTGTATCGAGTCTCTATAGGTTATTTAGTGCGCTGCAGCTGCTTGACCCACCATACCTATGTGGGCGAGGCATGAATTCTAACCTCGTAGTGTCGGCCTCGATTAACGCTCCTCTTTTCCCTTGCCCTATGCCGCACCCTTTTGTTTTAGGGTTTGAGATCAACGCCCGTTAGTAGGGTTACCCTTCCGCTTGGCACAGGGCAGGGTTATGGACGCCATTGGTTATTCTTCAGGGCTCTTAGCCCCATTGGCATCTTGTCCATAGTCAGACGCTCTATCGTTTTCAAGGTGATTTGGATCTTTGTATATTATATCTGTATTCTTGACTCGCTGAGTCGCTGTTATATATATATCTGTTATGTGGGTACCATAAAGGAATTTTGTTTAATTTTATTGCTTTTTTTTACACCATTGCGAAAGTGCTGGTACGTGGGGCGTCATGAATCATTTCTATGCGGGTTTTGGCGGCAAAGGCTAAAACTTGCATAGGGCCGATTCGAGGTGTTACAATACATCCGCTACCACGGAGGATGGGCAACTCACCTCGGTTGCTTAATGCGATCGTAATCAAAAGCAAGGACAACTCGTCCACCTTTGAGCATGGCTGAGCCAAGATATCATCGGTGGGTGGAGGATCGTGAGGACTGATGTCTACGCACTTCTATTCTTGTAGACAGTTGTTGGGCCTCCAAGTGCAGAGGTTTGTAGAACAGCTGATATGGGGCGCCCGATCTTCTCAGTAAGCGGATGGCGGTGATGATGGTGGATGATAGATAACTAGCCAATAGCTATGAACTCTCCCGCTCGATCCCTGATGCCAATGCAACAGCTCTCGAAACCTTGTAGGATATTCACAACACCACGCTCTTGCGCACGCAGCCGTGACCACGAATGGTAGTATTTAATCTACTAATTCGCAATGGAACAATAGATGACACTCAATTATAGTTGGTAGATTGAACAACACAGGGTAATTCCAGAGGTTCTATGAAAGAAACAACTCCAAAATATTTTAACGTGGTCTAAACCCTAACTTGTGACGACTACGGAGGTTTATATGACGGCTGGGGCGTCCTCCCCTCTGAAATAACTTGTGACGACTACGGGCCTAAAAATAGCCATATCATGGCTAGCCCATTTCAGTTCGACTCAAGCGTACATCCAAGCCCATATATGGGTTAGGCCTTATTAACCTTGATCAAACATCGTGGAACACCTCAAACATGTAATTCCTTGTGCGCCATCTCTCTCTTGCTCATACGTGATTTCCTCAGTGCCTCGTAGTGCGCATGCCTCCCGCTCCTCCCTCGCGCACTTATTGATATTGGAAATCAGCGCTTATCCTTCTTGCTGCAACTCTCCTCCTCCTCGCGCAATGCTTGTGTTATCAATAAACCTGATCATACAAAGATACATAGACTTAGGTAGTATAAAGTTCTCATTTAGTAAAACATCAGGTTCAATTAGGAATGAATTCACCTGATAGTCATTATTGATTTGACTCAATATTTCCTTCCGATTCAAATGATCGGAATCATCATAATCCTGTATATATCCTCATCATGAGAATAAGTTTTCCCTTAAGTGGATCACCCAAGGTTTATCGAACTCAGGGAGGAAGTGGTCAAAGGTATCCCCTCTCAAGCAACCCTGCAATCAAGATACAAGAAATCTCTTGTGTCCCCAACACACGCAATGCACTTGTCAGGTGTATAGGTGCACTAGTTCGGCGAAGAGATAGTGAAATACAAGTGGTATGTATATAGGACAACGGTGCTAGAAAATAGCTTGCTGGCGTGTGGTTGGCGATTAGGGAAAAGACTAAAGGCAAACTGAAATAAAGAAGGAAGCAAGCAAACATATAGCAGATCTAATTGCAAGCGGTGTTTGATGCTTAGAAACAAGGCCTAGGGATCATACTTTCACTAGTGAACACTCTCATATAAACATCTTCTCTTTATGATACTACTCTCCAGTTGGACACTCTAATCCATGGTAGGGCCATAACAGCACACCTCAAAATTCACTTTCCCATCTAGATAACCCCACACTTTGTCACCTTGAGCACTAGATGGTTCAAGCAAACACCACAATTTCATGAAACATCCAACTCAAATATAACTCATAACAAGTATTTGAAATCTCTAGCCTAAGTGCCACCATGGTTTGCCTTTGTCACTTTCACACACATGGGAAGCGGAGATCTAATAAAGCACTTAGTAGCAAGGTAGATCTATAGATTACAAGCTCATGATCTCAATAAGATCATGCATAGAGAGATGAACACATAGCTACCGGTAGAACCCTTAGCCTCGAGAGAGAACTACTCCCTCCTCATCATGGGAATCAGCAATGGTGATGGAGATGGCAATTGAGATCGATGGAGATGGCTCCAGGGGCACTTCCCGTCCGGCGAGTCTTGAACAGAGACTTTCTGTCCCCAAATCTCCCCTTGATGGTGTGACCTTTGTAGAACTTCGTGGATTTCTTATTGTGATCTAGGGTTTTTGTATCGGGAGGAATATATAGGCGAAGGGCAAGGTCGGTGGCGGCCAGAGGCCCACCATGCCTGGCGTGGCCTGGGGTACCGCGCCAGGGGTGTGGCCACCTGTGGCCTGATACATTGCAAATGTATCTATAATTTTGATGTTCCATGCTTGGTTTTATCCACTTTCTTGTGTTTTGTTCCAACTTTGGAGTACTTTTCATATGATTTCTTGGACTAACCTATTAACAAGAGCCACGATTGCCAGCTGCCTATTTTCTGCTGTTTTGGTTCGGAAAGTCATAAAATGAATATTCTCGAATTGGACGGGAAAAAGCCAAAGTGCCTATTTTCGGAAGTCATCAAGTGCGAGAATCTGAGGCGGAGAGGGCGGGGCCACCACACCACCTGGCCGTGCGGCCGGGCCACTGCGCTAGGGGTGGTGTGGCCAGCCAGGCACCCCCTCGATCTCTCCTTGGGCTATATATTGCCCTTTCGGGGCGTAAACCCTAAGTGCCCAATCAAAATCCATGAAAAGTACATAACCGTCATATCATATCCATCCCGGATCGGGAGGGATCTAAAAGCTCTTCCGGCACCACAGCCGGGAGGGAATTCACCACAGGCCTTCTTCATCATCATGCAAGCCTCAGGTGTGATCGTGAGTAGTTCATCCTTGGACTACGGATCCATGTAGTAGCTAGATGGCTGGTTCTCCTCCTTTGTGCTTTCATGTCTAGATCTTGTGAGCTCCGTTCATGATCAAGATCATCTATTTGTAATTCCGCATGTTGTCTTTGCGGGGATCCGATGGATATTGAGATGCTATTTCAGATTGATTATTGATTCTATCATGTCTTTGTTATTTGTGATCTTGCATGCTTTCCGTTGTTAGTAGCTATCTTGGCCAAGTAGATGCTAGCAACTCCAAGAGTTAGTATTTATGCTCGATAGTGGGTTCATGCCTGGTAATCTAGGGAAGTGATAGAAATCTCTAGGTACTAGATGTGTTGTTGCTACTAGGGAGAAAACAACAATCCTTTGTTCATAGAACAATTGTATTGTTTACTTTACCTTGATTAGTAAAGCAATAATCTGTTGCTTGCAACTTAATCTGGAGGGGTTGGATGATAACGAAGGTGGATTATTAGTCATAGATCTTTGGATGGCGATTATGTATAATGTTGTAATGCCCAATCGAATCTCAAAGGAGTCAAGATGATTAGTATATGCATGTATTGCTTTCTCGGTGTTTGTCAATTGCCCCGCTGTAATTTGTTCACCCAGCATGTTATCTATCTTAAGGAGAGCCACCTCTAGTGAACTATGGATCCCGGTCCTTTTCTTTACATACAATCTACAACTGTTTACTTCTTTGTGTTTACTTTCTGCAAACTATTACTTCTTTCCATTCGTCGTTTAATCCTTTGTTTTCCATAAAACACGGTGAGATTGACAACCTCTCGCCATGAAGTTAGGGACAAAGTTACGTGGTTGTGTTGTGTCTCCATGTTGCTAGTAGCACGGTGATAAACCTGCCAAAGCTCAGCTAGTAACACCTTTGGGGTGTTTCCTCGCTCCTCTTGGTTGATTAAACTTTGGGTTTCATCTTGAGAAACTTGCTTCTTTGTCTTGATCATACCTTCCTCTTGGGGTTGGTGCGTGGTTGATGTAAGAGGGCTACACTTAGAACCCCAAGAGGAAGATATGATGAAACGCGACAAGAGATTATAATTCAGGTTTTGTCGGGCCGGTGGGACCTCGAAACACTTGAGTCGACCCTGGTGAGCTTTTGCGCGCGCCACGAGGCGCGAGAGAACTGTCTGACTTCTGACGGTGTCAATATCGCAGGTGTTTGAAGATAAGGATAAGCATTGTCGATGGAAAAATGGCAGTTCGCGATGCTTGCAAAATGGCGATTGTGGTGTATGTGAAGGACCGGATCATAGCTACGCGGTGGCTCTCGCAAGATGAAAGCCAACATGCTGGGTAACAGGTGCAGCAGAAAAGCCGATGAAACGACGTACCATGAGCATGCAATCAACTATGACTGAACCTCGATGATAGTTATGACAACCGAATTAACTATGACTGGCGATGTAAAAGTAAACAATATGGTGTTATATGAAGACGAAAGTTCATTTCTCCTAGTAACATCTGGTACCTTGAAGTTGCAGTTACAGGCATGACATAAGCATCTGCCAGCAGAACATGCAGATCTGGTGGATGATCTTGAGCCATCATGCATTTGCCACATGGTCCTTGAATCCCGGATGGTCCTCTGCCCGAGGCTTGTGAAGAGGCCTCAGTGGTCCCGACGTCTTGGCTCAGTCCCTCGGGTGGGAGTGGAGATGGCAGCGTCTCTGAACTCTTTCATGGGCCCTGTTGAGCACCCAGGGTTTCGTCGAGGCATCTTATGGCCGGAAGGGAGGCCGGGGGGGGCTGGGGGCCACCCACCTGGCGCGGGCCCGGCCTGGCCAGCGGCGGGTGTAGTGTGTGCATCTCCTGATCGAGGAAGGCATGTGGAGATGGCGATCGAACTCTCATGATTTTGATGGTGCCAGGTTCGTCCCGAAATCTGCCTGTAGTGGAAGGGGAGGCCGAGGGGTGCCAGGGCCACCACACCACCTGGCATGAGCCCGGCCATGCATGTGACCCGGTGGTGTGGCAGCTAAGCCCTTCATTCGTGTCGGCATGATGAGAAGGGGAGGCCGAGGGTGCGGGGGCCCTGCACTGGCGGGCCCGGCCTGGCCAGCGGCCGGTGGGTGTGGCAGCCCTACTGGCCCCTTCTCGCGTCTCGTACGGCACTTGACTTCGGAAAAATAGGCACTGGCTTTGTGGCGTCAATTCGAGAATATTCATTTCTGACTTTTATTTCAAAAAAAAAAAACAGCGAAAAAATAGGCAAGTAACCTTGTGGCTCTTGATTAGTTAGTCAAGAAATCATATGAAAAGTACTCAAGGTTGAACAAAAAACAAGAAAGTGGATAAAACTAAGCATGGAACATCAAAAATTATAGATACATTTGCAATGTATCAACATCTCCAACAACTCCTTTCGTCCTCGGTAGGTAAGTGATAAAAAGAAAGAATAATTTTTGAGGTGACATGAACCATCAAAGACTTGATCAAAGTATTTGTAAAACATTCAAAGCTGGGATCATAGTACTTCAATCATAACATGAAATACAAAGTTCTAGCAATAAACAAAGAAACTATGATGCAACATGAAAAGGCACAAACAAAAGATTCATGAATAACAATGCTTTGCAAGAGGCGTTTGTTTGTTTCACATAAAAGAAAACATAGCATAATAGTATTTAGCTTGTCCCTCAATAGAGTAGCAAATATAAATGCATAGGACACCTTCAAAGTTCATAAGAGTGACTAGATACAATAGTTTAAAACAAGCAATATCAAGGTATGCATCAATCAACTAGTCTTGGGAAAATGCCGTAGAACTAAGAATGGCCACTATGCTCTCAAAGTAGGTGCATAAGATAGAAAACGGTGACTCAATATAATGGTGGAAGAAAGGCCTTTGTAAAAGGAAGTAGGGATTCAAGTCTCATAAAGAGCTTCCAAAAATTATGGTACTTATAGCTTTCAGCTCTCATTGCCCCTATCATAAGCATCTTTAAGGTGATTAAGGTTAAAGTGACCCAACTAAGATGATATGCTTGACAAGTTATAAACCGATATCTCATGCCTTACTTACGAAGACCGAACCTCTTGGTACTCAACTTTGATCACGAGTAAGCTCTTGTCATTGTAAGTACATGTGTATCATTAAGAACCGCCAACAGGGTACCTTGCACATGATCTGAACTTTCCCATAATCAAAATGACAAAACAAGCAGACAATGAGCATCTCAGTGATCTTTTATTTGCTATTTGCATAGGTTTTATTGAGGATGCTTCATAGAGTGCTCATTATGGTGATGCTGCAAGTTTCCACCATGATTAGGCATGGCTTAGGCTAGCGGCCCGAGCGTTTCTCTAACACATACAAACTCCATGATCTTACAAGTTCCACTTTTATTTCACACCTTGACATCCGTAAGCAAAAGAACATGATATCAGCAGGTACAAGTACAAGTGCAATGTTGAAAGCGTTCCCCATGAAACATGGTTCTGCTAATTTCAACTTATAAAGCAGCATATCATAACAAATAAGGACCCAATGGTTCAAGTTTATTATATGCAAAAAAAGTAAAGTGGGCCATCAAGTTAAATGAGCTTTAATCACTAGTTTTCTCATAACAAGTTTAATTTGGAAGGTAAACAAAAGCATGAATATACTTGGAATAGCATAAGCTAGTAGGTAGGTATGGTGGACTCTTTGGAATAACTTGGTTTAGGGAGTTGGATGCATGAGTGGAACTCATACTTGGTTGTGGAGGCTAGCAAAAAGGCGGGAGGCGACAAACTAAGAGAGCAATAATGACCATAATCATGCGAGCGACAAAACATGGTTGATCAAAGCACAAAGTTATACTACAAGTTGAAAACTAAAGGATCATAAAGGCTATGGTGACTTGAGATAGTCATAACATCGTGTGAGCATGCGCCAAGTCAACCCAAATAAAGCATCAAAGGAGAATACCACTATACTATGCTAAAACAACGCATGATTCATCCAAGGCACATTAAGAAATCTCAATTGTTTATAACAAGTCATGCTACAACAAGGAATACTAAGCATAAAGCCAAAACAATATCAAGCATGGCATGATAGAGCATAGGCCATAGTCAAAAACGAGTTCTTTTTACCACATAAGCATGAACTTTCCTACTCTTTTCCAAACCAAACCAAACTATTTGCAAACCAATGTATGAAAGAGGGGGTCCAACCAATATATTCAGAAAACTAAGAAAACCAAACAAACGAAAAACCAAAATGAAAATGAAAAAGAAGACGCTCCAAGAACAACACAACTGTGCATGAAATAATAAAAATGAAGCGTTTGGAAGAAACCTGGGATTTTTATTGATGAAGAAGGGGATGCCTTGGGCATCCCCAAGCTTTGACGA
This sequence comes from Avena insularis, assembly GCA_023614405.1. Taxonomy (NCBI): domain Eukaryota; kingdom Viridiplantae; phylum Streptophyta; class Magnoliopsida; order Poales; family Poaceae; genus Avena; species Avena insularis. Next base: position 66,197 of record JAJUPC010000587.1, on the reverse strand, counting down.
TTGTACTTCTTGGATATTTCTTGGGGTGACATGCGTGGCATCCCCAAGCTCGAGCGTTAGTCCATCATTCATCTCATTACTCATTCCTTCCATACACCTAAAATTTTTCCTTCATACAAAACTTCACACAATCTTTATTAGCAACATTAGTGCACATCAAGATAATAAGTCTTAAGATTCAGTTCTAACACCAAATAAACTTCCATTAGAACACTAGATACTGTAGCACTTCCCTCAAAAAGCTCAATTCCCCAAAAGAACTCAAAAAGGAACCAACAAGAAGCAAATGCAGAAAATGGCAGAAATCTGTCAAAACAGACCAGTAGGTAAAGACGAATTGTTTCGAAGACCTTCCGTTGCTCAAATCAAAAAGTGTTGAACTAACGAAAGTTAGATAACAACCTGGGGCAAGCACAAAAATTCACGCCTCAAAAAAGACTTTCAGAGATTTAACACGAATTTTACGGTGAAGCACAGAAATCTGTTTCAGGACAGCAACTTTCCCAATCATTACTTCTCTCTCATTAGAGGTTACTCTTACATAAAAGGTAAATAAAAAGGATAAGGAGCAGTTATTACAGAGGTAATAACTTCCAAGACTCATCTAAAACTTTGGGGTTATCTCCCAATAAGTACTTTTCTTTAACGCCTTTAAGTTAGGCATAAGAAACAAGAAAGAATCAAGTGTTCTCAAATGAAGAAGCATTAAGATCAATACTAGAAATATTTTCAACAAGGCAAGGTATATCATCCAAATAAGTTGTAGAGGATCCTATCTCAATGCTCTTAGGTTCACTATTCTCATCAAAAGGATTTGCAGGAACAATCCAATCAAGATTCTTTTCTATGGCATCATGTATTGCTACTAGTTTAAAGGGTATTGGTATCTTAGGTTCCTCCCCATTAGGTTCGGTTTTGTTCATCTTTTCTCGTGTACCAAAAACATCTACACATGAGCCTAGCATATTGAAACGTGCAAAGACTTTCCTAGCTTCCTTGGCAACATCATAGAACTACTTAAACAAAGTTTCTAGATAAAAATCCCTCTTTTCAGGGTCTTCAATTTCTTTAAGCTTAAGAAACATTACTTGCATTAAGGGGTTGAGGTTAACAAACCTAGCTTCAAACATGTGAATTAAAGAAGCTGCAGCAATCTCATAGTTTGGAGCAAGTTCTGCAAGGGATCTATCCTCAGTATCTTCATGTTTGCCAACATGATTAAAGAATTCTTCAATATTATCTTTCCCAATTATAGAACCACTACCAATTGAAAGGTCTTTCAGGGTGAATTTAGGGATCAACATGGTGAGCTAAGGAAGAGGTGACAACTAAAGGAGACTTAATTTTTTCGTGTTTTTGATAAAGAAAGCAAACTTGTAAAACTATTTTTTGTGTGTTTAAGATAACAAAACAAGCAAACAAAGCAAAAAGAAACTAAGCAAAACAAAAACAACAAAGTAAAGAGATTGGTTATGAGGGACTCCCCTTGTGAAGATGTCCTTGACTCGACAGCAGTGCGGAAAAATGCTTGATGGCTCAATGCACGGCGCCCAGAAAAGTGCTGGTCCGTGGTTGATGTAGAGCTCGTTGGGAACCCCAAGAGGAAGGTATGATGAGCATAGCAGCAAGTTTCCTTCAGTTATGAAACCAAGGTTTAATTGAACCAGTAGGAGCAAGGAAACACCCCAAAGGTGTTACTAGCTGAGCTTTGGCAGGGTGCACTACCGGTGATGGTAGCAACGTGGAGACCTGCACAACACAACCATAGAACTTTGCCCCCAACTTGCGATTTGGTTGTCAATCTCACCGTGTTTTGCGGAAAACAAAGGATTAAACGTATCAAATGGAAAGAAGTCAAAGTTTGCAGAAAATAAACACAAAGAAGTAAACAGTTTATAGATTGTATGTAAAAGAAAAGGACCGGGATCCATAGTTCACTAGAGGTGGCTCTCCTTAGATAGATAACATGCTGGGTGAACAAATTACTGTGAGCAATTGACAAACACCGAGAAAGCAATACATGCATATACTAATCATCTTGACTCCTTTGGAACTTGATTGGGCATTACAACATTATACATAGACCGCCATCCAACTACATCTATGACTAATAATCCACCTTCAGGTTATCATCCGAACCCCCTCCAGTATTAAGTTGCAAGCAACAGATTATTGCTTTACGAACTGCGTGTAAAGTAAACAATACGATTGTTCTATGAACAAAGGATTGTTGTATTCTCCCTAGTAGCAACAACACATCTAGTACCTTAGAGATTTATGTCACTTCCCCAGATTACCAGAGGCATGAACCCACTATCGAGCATAAATACTAACTCTTGGAGTTGCTAGCATCTACTTGGCCAAGATAGCTACTAACAACGGAAAGCATGCAAGATCACAAATAACAAAGACATGATAGAATCAATAATCAATCTGAAATAGCATCTCAATATCCATCGGATCCCCACAAACACAACATGCAGAATTACAAATAGATGATCTCTTGATCATGAGCAGACTCACAAGATCTAAACATGAAAGCACAAGGAGGAGAACCATCCATCTAGATACTACATGGATCCTTAGTCAGGATGAACTACTCACGCATCACCGGAGGCTTGCATGGTGATGAAGAAGGCCTCGGTGAATTCCCTCTCCGGCGGTGCGGGAAAACTCGATGCCTCCCCATCTAGGGATGGAGATGGCGGCGTCTGAGACTCTTTCATGGATTTTGATGGTACTTAGGGTTTCGTCCGGGGGCATCTTATAGTCGGAAGGGAGGCCGAGGGTGCAGGGAGCCACCACACCACCTGGCCGGGCCCGGCCTGGCAGCGACCAGTGGTGTGGCGACCTCTGCCCTTCTCCGTCTCGTGTTACGGCACTTGATGAATTCGGAAAAATAGGCACTTTGGCTTTTGTCCGTCAATTCGAGAATATTCATTTAAACTTTCACGGAACCAAAAACAGCAGAAAATAGGCAGGCCTTTGTGGCTCTTGTTAATAGGTTAGTCAAGAAATCATATGAAAAGTACTCCAAAGTTGGAACAAAACACAAGAAAGTGGATAAAAGTAAGCATGGAACATCAAAATTATAGATACATTTGCAATGTATCGGCCTCAAAGTCTGAGAGGTTTGTAGAAACGGTAAGTTTTCCCTTAAGTGGATCACCCAAGGTTTATCGAACTTCGGGAGGAAGTGGTGAAGGTATCCCTCTCAAGCAATCCTGCAATCAAGATACAAGAAGTCTCTTATGTCCCCAACACACCCAATACACTTGTCAGGTGTATAGGTGCACTAGTTCGGCAAAGAGATAGTGAAATACAAGTGGTATGGATACAAGACAACGGTGCTAGAAAATAGCTTGCTGGCGTGTGGTTGACGTGGGAAAATACTAAAGGCAAACTGAAATAAAGAAGGAAGCAAGCAAACATGTAACAAATCTAATTGCAAACGGTGTTTCAGTGCTTAGAAACAAGGCCTAGGGATCATACTTTCACTAGTGAACACTCTCATATAAATATCTTCTCTTTATGATACTACTCTTAACTACTCTCCGGTTGGACACTCTAATCAATGGTAGGGCCATAACAGCACACCTCAAAGTTCACTTTCCCCATCTAGATAACCCCACACTGTCACCTTGAGCACTAGATGGTTCAAACAAACACCACAATTTCATAGAAACATCTAACTCCAAATATAACTCATAACAAGTATTTGAAATCTCTAGCCTAAGTGACACCATGGTGTGCACGCTGTCACTTTCACACACATGGGGAGAGCAGAGATCTAATAAAGCACTTGAGTAGCAAGGTAGATCTATAGATTACAAGCTCATGATCTCAATAAGATCATGCATAGAGAGAGATGAACACATAGCTACCGGTAGAACCCTTAGCCTCGAGAGAGAACTACTCCCTCCTCATCATGGGAATCAGCAATGGTGATGGAGATGGCAATTGAGATCGATGGAGATGGCTCCAGGGGCACTTCCCGTCGGCAGGGTCGAACTTTAAATGGATTTCATTTGACGATCTAGGGTTTTGCATCGGGAGGAATATATAGGCGAAGGGCAAGGTCGGTGGCCGGGGGCCCACCATGCCTAGCGGCGGCCTTGGGGTACCCGCCAAAGGTGTGGCCCCTCTCAGCTCTCCTCTCGCATCGTGAATCTTAGGTAAAATATCAACTTTGGCTTTTGTCCGTTCAATTATGAGAATATTCATTTCGACTTTACGGAACCAAAATAGCAGAAAAGCAGAGGCAAGCTTGTGGCACTTGTTAATAGGTTAGTCCAAGAAAGTGTATAGAAAGTACTCCAAAGTGTGGACAAAACACAAGAAAGTAGATAAAACCAAGCATGGAACATCAAAAATTATAGATACATTTGCAATGTATCAAGGACCACTCGAAGGACCACTCGACATACCTTATCATGAACTAAGCAAAAGCATGCCAAAGAATACATTCGCAAAAGGCATAGACGCATCCAAGCTCAACAAAAGTTTCGACCGGGACACTTCCATAAAAGCATTGTTCCAACACAGAAGTTAAAACTACAACTATTACAAGATAGCTACTAAGGAGCAGCCTGCTTCTTCGACTTCGACTTGGACTTCGGGGGCCTCGTCGAATCCATGGCGATCTCTGACGCCATAGACTTTCCAGTTCCAGCCCTTGATGCCGCAGCCTTCACCGCATTCTTCGCTCGCTGCAGCTCCTCGGAGTATTTGTCGATTGTATTGATGAGCTATGGCCCATATTTACCACAGCGATGGCGAAAAGACAAACACTACCTGTGGCCATCTGCGGCAAGTGGGCATCATGTAATCACGGCAGGATCCACCTCCACGCCATGGGCTTGCACCATTGCGAGTGCCATGGTGGCGCCGACGGACCGCTGGGAGTTCCTGAAGTCCATGGGAATACCCCCAGCAAGGGATTCCACCAGGTCCTCCAGGTTCTCAAGAAGTTCAACCTTGGGATATAGATCCCTGCGTATGCGACTGAGCACATTCTTGGCCTTCGTCAGCGTCCCTTGGAGAGAAGCGCTGCGGTCTTATTGCTGGTGGCGCAAGCCGATTACATCGTCATGACGAAGAACCTGGCGTCAAAGCTCAGGTTGACATATAATACATTAAAGTGTTGGTGCAATACCACGATGTCGAAGAAAGAAACAAAGAAAATTCAGCTGAAAGAATACTTGAGAGGGACTTAGCAATCGAGAAAAGCTGCTCCTCGAGCAACTTCTCCCTCTCGGCATTGGAGGAACGCAAGTCTTCTTCGCACTTCCGCAAGTCCTCCTCGCGCTTTTTCGATTCCTCCAAGGCTACGATTGCTTCGTCCCGACTCTTTGCCGCCGCGGAAAGCGCCTTCTCAAGTGAAGCGGCATGGCGCAGAAGTTCGTTATGCTCAACTACAAGAAAGGATGTATCATCAATCGCATCTAAACACTTCACCAAGACAAATACAAAGGCAATACTAACCTTCAACAACGTGATGGCGATTGTCCAGTCGCACATGCTGTCGACCCATCTCCACGACCTGCTCCGCCAGGCGAGTAGCCTCCTTCATGATGAGCTGCATTAGAAGAAGAAAAAAAGTTCAGCAACAGCACCAAGTATATATTCGACTGCCAACACAACAAAGAGATGCTTACATGGTCCTCCAGAGACTTCGAAGATGACTGTCGCGCAGTCGCCCGGGTAACAATCTGGTGTTCCCCAGCATGCGGGGAACTCGAAGAATTATGCCCGGAGTGGGCCGCCAATGGAGGAGAAGAATATCGTTCGACCACTTCTTTGGCCTTGGAGTGCATGACTCCATTCCTTCTAAACTGGGCGCCGAAAGGCGGCGATGCAAAACCAAAACCGTCAAGCAAAAACCTCAGGGAAGGCAACTCCAAAAAGAAACTAAGGCAATGTCGCGAACTCACTAGTCAAATTTATCAAGGTCGAAGGATTGCTCCTCCGACTCCAACGACTCTTTTGGCAGCCACAGCTTCTTCCGGGCAGGAGGAGCCATAGGCGCCTGAGAGCGGAGGGATCGGTTCCTCTGCAACAGCAGAAGGGCCTTTTGGCATTGATGGTGACGAGGCATCCGAGTCCTTGCTGCGGGATCACTTGCGAGTGTCCTGGCTGCTGGACTCGGGGGCTCCCTCCTCCTCTTCAATTGGGACGGCGACTCCGACTCGTCCTCTTCATCCACTTCGCGTGGGATAATCCCTTCAGGTTGAGGGGGCAAGTTGGGAGACACCTTCCAGTCCTACATTCAGAAGATACAACATTATATATCAAAAAACATCATAAAGGCAGTCGCAAAAGGACACTATTTCGCAGAATAACTCTACCTCAGGAGGGGGGTTAGAGGCGTCGAAAGGAGGCACGACTGGTTCGCCCGGGAGAACCTCCTTGGCGGTGTATTTGGTAACCAGTCGCACCCTCTTATCTACCTCACCATGAAATACCCTCGGTGAACATCAGGTGACATCGTCGACACCGGTCAACGATACATTGGGTGCACTCTAGCTTGCGAGAGGCTGGACGCGTGGCGCAACCCACGTCTTGAATAAAGTGGCGCCACCCTCTTTTTGCCTATCACGACTTTTGAGGTTGCAGACACGCTTGTACAACACCTCCGTTTCCTTGAACTCGCTAGGCATCACTATGTTCTTCCAGGAGCGCCTCCTCTTAAACGGCGTCGCGGGATCGAATGGCTCGAGTCCGTATTGCTCTCCGTCGGCCTTATGGTCGTGGATATAAAACCATTTGTCCCTCCACCCTTGGACGGATGCAGTGAGCTTGATGGCAAAGTAGGTAACATATGAGTCGACGTGGATTCCGCAGCCTCATACATCGTAGACTACTGAACGGATGCCATTGGTGTTTCAGCTTAAAAAGCCTCTTAAAGAGGCCAAAGTGTGGCTCGATCCTGAGCTAGCACTCGCAAAGTGTAATAAAGCATGAGATGTGGAGAATAGAATTTGGGGACAGCTGATGCAGCTAGAGCCCGTAGAAGCAAAGGAGGCCCCTGAAGAAAGGATGCAGGGGCAGAGAAAGACCTCGGATGATGAACGCAAGGAACATCACCCAGAAACCAGGAGGAGGACATGGAATTACCTCCTCGCTAGGCACTCACAAATCGCCCTTCGCGGATGAAGAACTCCATATTGATGATGAAGATGAAGCTCGGAGGATTTGATGATAGACGCTCGCCAAGCGCCATTGGTGATCTGGGTACCGCGCCTTCTTCTTCCAGCGCCAGTAACTGGTGCACTTAGTGGCGGAGTCGCCCTTCTTCTTGGCGGTAGTCCCAGCGGTGGTGCCTGCCTTATTCTTGCCCATCTTACGATGGCGGTGAGAATGGAGGAAGTAGCTTGGAAAGATGCGAAGCTGGTCCAGCGCCGCAACGAGAAAGTGCCAAAGAAGCAGAGTGTAGCAGCAATGGCAATGGAGGCAAGAACAACGATGAGAGATGGGGAAATTACCATAGTTGTGCTACTACTTAACCTCATCGCAGACACCATCCAACAGCCAGCAGAAACCCTACTACATGCATGGCATACATCGCCATCGACACGTGGCGAAGCTGAAGCACGAACCATCCCCCCACTATTCCCATTACGCGTGGAAATAGAGGAGACGTAGTTAAAACAGAAGATTACGCACGCCTGGTCAAATCGAAGTCAGAAAGTGGGACCCGCCACTCGTCATGTCCCGTCAAAGCCGCTCACGAGGGCAACCAAGGTCATCACATCGTCAGCACTGACGTCATTGATTTCAGCAACAGAAGATTTCGTCTACTTTAGTTCTTGCTCGAGTCTTCGACTCAACCAAGCACTCGGGGGCTACTCCCATAGGTAGCGCTGGTCGTGCACCCTACAATTTATCTTTACATAGGGATAATAACATTCAGGACATACCCACCCTCGAATCTACGATTTGTTTGAGGATTATGGGTTACTCCTATAGGGAGCACCGGAAGCAAATTCGATTGAAACAAGCAACAAAATACGACAGCGATGCAAAAGTTTTAGTCCCTTTGAGTCTTGACTCAACGGGCACTCGGAGGCTACTCCCATAGGGAGCACTGGTCGTGCACCCTATGATTATTTGTACATCATACTGTGTGTTGATAATATCCACACCCGAATGCTGTGACGACTCCGCCTCACACTTTCCTTACGAGGAGACTATGTCTCCTGGGCCACCCGAATCATCTCCGCGATGACAAAAAATTCGGATGTCGCGCTTACAGCGTGAAGATAAGACCTGAACATGGCCTGGCAACGCATCTGCTGCGCACTACCAGAAACATATCCGTGCCTGTAGGTACGATGAACATTCCTTAATGAGACGCGTGAGTGCTAACTTGATTATACACTGGAATTCGACTCTTGTAAGACCTCCATGACTGAGTCGAATTCGCCAATGACTTTTCGAATTTGAGTCCGGGGACTCGAGTTTGAGTAGATTGCGTTGTTTTGCCCTAAGGCAGTTAACTGATACCGATACATCGGATAAATCAGGCACGTATATCAACAATCACTATGACACAAACTAGACACTCGAAAATATACTCGGTCATGCACTCGAAAAAGACTCCATAAAGTCCCCAGTCGAATCTGCGATTCCACTGGACACTCGGGTGCTACTGACATGGGTATACCCTACAGGTACTCGAGTTCGGTATATACGGTCCAGATACGGTGGAAGCCCATGGCGTTTCCAAGGCCCAAATGGAGAATTCGAGTGGCCGACAGACTCTCGATTGCTTGCGAGACAAGAAGAAGCTTAAGATAGAAAGTTAAAAGGGTAAACCCTAATCTTTAACCGGCTCGACCTGCCACCCGAGACCTAGACTATCTATATAAAGGCTAGGAGGGGGTGGTGAGGAGGACACACCCAACCCTAGTTTCCACAACTCTCGCCAGATTGCATCTGCGCGCCCCTGTAATCTTCGATTCCTTCGTTAATTCCAAGAGCAGACAAGCAAGAGTAGGGACCTCTACGAGACTTGAACCTGGGTAAAACTTGCGTCCCTATGTGCTTGTTTGCTAGCCAACTGATGCCTCCAGCGGTCCCTCCTTCTCCAAAACCCAAGTCCATAACAATGGGCATTGATGAGTTAAACCCTAATCACGGTCTTGTCATGATTGTCAAGGTAGAGTAGGTAGTAGGTGGTGTAGTCGGGGATGAGGCAATGACGCTGGTGGCGAAGTTGTAGTGGACGAAGACGTAGAAGGCGGCGAAACTAGTGGCGACCTGGGTTAGTCATGCTGGATGCCTAGAGTGGCGATGGGGTAGTCGGCGGAACCTACGATGGCGAGAGGGCGCCCTGCATGTTACCTTGTGAAGTGCGGCGGTGGTGCTCGAAGTAGGCGAGGAAGACCCGGCGACGTGACGAAGACCATGTGCAGACGGCGGTGATCCGTGCCGTAGGAGATGGCGCGGTGAAAGCCAAGGCCGTCGATGCACGCGGATGGCAAAGTCTGTGTGCAGCCACGCTACGACTCGAGGGGGCGGCATACCTGCAGGGCGCAAGTCGGTGCAGCGGCTGGGAGACCACCAGCATACACGCCAAGGAAGGCGCGTTGGAAGCCGGTAGCGTGGACCAAGGGCGGTGGTGCTGCGGCCCGACGGAGCGACACAGCGGCAACCCGTAGCTCGATCGGTGGTAGGCGCGTGCTCGGGGACGTGCTTGGCGTAGACAGGCGCCGGATCAGTTGATCAGACCGACGATGCACCGTATGCGCCATGATATGGACGACGCGTAGATCGGATTCGATGGTGGCGTTGTCGGTGAAGTCCCGGACGATGACGACAAAGACGATCCGTGGGAGGCGGCCACAGCAACCTTCCAAGGAAGGCGTAGCAGCCATCCGTGGTGCGCGGCAGCCTACCGAGAGACCGTAGCAGCCTGCCGAGGCAGGCACGGCAGCGGAGAGGGCAGGCGCATGGGCATGGTGTAGATTGTCGATGCCGATGGTCGGAGTAGAGGCGCGGCGACGACGACGTGAGACTCAATCCGATCTAAGATTGGTAAACCAAAAAAGGAAACCGATCAAGATATCGGAAAAAAAGACTTACAGGGTAGCCGATCACGGATCGGTGGACGAACCCTGCGTACGGGTTGCACGGACCCCGGCGGAGATCATGGAGATCGACCTCCCCAAGGGCGGCGCGGCACGGAAGCGTGTATGGTGGCTAGGTCAAGGATCTTGCCGCTCTGATACCATGTAGAAAGATAGAGAGAGATCTTGGTAGAATATGTTGGATATATTATTGAGCCTCATGGGAGAGTATATATAGGCGTACAGAGAATTATCTTGGAGTACGACTCAAGTTAGGACTGTACGTAAACAGATCCTAACTCTATCTAAACTATCATAACAACCGTATATACCTAATACTCTAACATCACCATGTTTCACAAAAAAGTTCTAAGTTTCATTGGGTTTCAACTGTCGTTTTCTAAAAATTATCAAAATATTTCGGTCTTCGTCTTGTTTTGAAGCTATCTTTAAGAGAAAATCATATATTCAAACTGTTTTTTAAATTGGAGTTGTGATTCAAAACCTACGGAAGTTTTAAATTGTGCAAGTAGAGAGAGTAGCCTAGCACAACCTAACATAAAGCATAGAGAAGAGAGAGGAGATGACACTAAATCTATAGGAGAGAGAGGATGTACCACGCACGTGAGTTTCGTGTCCGTTCTCCCTTTTGTGTTTCCTAAGAGCATCCCTAGCAGATTCATCATAAAACTCTGGCCTTTCTGCGGTTTGGACATTTTCGTGCCTCGAATAGATCCGCTAAAATGGCCCTTCCTATTTATCCACGGCATCCGATATCGGCCCGCTCTTCTGCTATATACCCGGGTCAGAGGGGGATTTCCTGTTCCATTCCTCAAGCACCTCCTCCTCCCTATAGAATTGTATAGAATAATAATCGATAACAATATTGTGGCAATTACAAGAGGTATATATGAGGGTCTAGGTGCACCGTCCTAGCCCTATAACAAACCGACTAGGACTCTTAAACCTAACAAGAGTTGTATTCTAACATCCCCCCGCAGTGTCAACGGTAGGCTCGACGACGTTGAGGCTGAAACGAATGTCTTGAAACGGAGTAGTCGCCAGGCCTTTAGTAAAGATATCGGCAAACTAAGCTGAAGTAGGCACATGTAGAACACGAACTTGACCGAGAGCCACCTTCTCTCGAACAAAATGAATGTCCATCTCTATATGCTTGGTATGACGGTGTTGAAACGGATTCCCTGACATGTAAACAGCTGAAATATTATCACAATAAACAATAGTAGCTTGCTCAATAGGGCGATACAGCTCCGACAGCAACTTGGCGCAAACAAACCGTATCAGCAACCGCATGAGCCACAGCGCGATACTCAACTTCGGCTGACGAGCGAGAAACCGTAACCTGTCTTTTTGAAGACCAAGAAACCAAATTGTTACCAAGAAAAACACAAAATCCGGGTGTGGACCATCGAGTATCGGGGCAACCAGCCCAGTCTGCATCAGAGTAAGCTGTCAACGAGGTAGGAGAGGATTTGTTTATATGAAGACCTAAATCTAATGTGCCTTTGAGATATCGAATAATATGTTTGACATGGTTGAAGTGAGGAACACGAGGATCATGCATGTAAAGGCAAGCTTGTTGGACAGAAAAAGAAATTTCAGGATGAGTAAGAGTAAGATATTGGAGGGTGCCGGTAAGACTATGATAAAGAGAAGGATCGGAAAAGGGATTACGATCGGCAGAAAGTTTTGAACTTGTATCAGCAGGAGTACGAGACGGTTGACAATCAAGCATACTAGCACGAGAAAGAAGATCTAGGGTGTACTGACGTTGAGATAAGAAAAGACCAGATGAGTCACGGATGACATCAATACCTAAGAAGTGATGAAGAAGACCAAGATCGGACATAGAAAATTCTTTGCGAAGAAGAGAGATAATATGATCTAAAAAGTGTTCTGAGGAAGCTATGAGAATAATATCATCAACATAGAGAAGTAGATAAGCGGTGTTGGTATTATGATGAAAGGTGAAGAGAGAAGTGTCAGAACGAGAAGGAGTAAAGCCAATTGTTTGAGCATAAGTAGAAAAACGTTGAAACCAAGCCTGTGGTGCTTGTTTTAGACCATAGAGAGATTTTTGAAGAAGACAAACATGTTAGGATAAGAGGAATTTTCGAAGCCAAGAGGTTGTTGACAATAAACTATTTCTTGAAGAGAGCCATGGAGAAAAGCGTTTTTGACATCGAGTTGATGGATGGGACAAAAAGAAGAAACGACGATGCTAAGAACAGTACGAATAGTGCTGGGTTTGACAACTGGAGAGAAAGTCTCATCATAATCGATGCTGTGTTGCTGAGAGTAACCACGACATACCCATCGAGCTTTATAACATGCAAGACTTCCATCGACATTAAATTTGTGTCGAAAAACCCATTTGCCGGAAACTATATTAGTGTTTGATGGACAAGAAACTAATTGCCATGTATTATTTTGAATGAGAGCATCATATTCATCTTTCATGGCTGCGGCCCAATTAGCATCTAGGAGAGCTGATTTGTAAGATTGGGGAATAGAGGAAGATAGAGATGCATTGAGATTGATATGATCTTTAGCCGGTAAACAAAAACCGGATTTGCCATGTGTGCGCATGGTATGATCATTAGTGTGAGCTAGGACGATAATAGCATGAGGAGGAGGGAAGGATGATGATATGGAAGACACGCCCGATGCAGTGGAAGAAGCGGACACGGGAGTCGACGGTGGAGACAGCGGTGGAAGGAAGTCTGCCGCGGAAGATTTTTCGGCGGTTTCGGCAGCCGCGGCAGAGGTGGCGGTAGGAGAAGGCGCGACAGGATCGTTGTCATGGCAGGATCGGCTAAGGCGAGAGGTCGAGCGTTTTGCTGCATAGTGGCGGGAAGCGGCAGGAGGTGGCTGATGAAAGAAGGGAAAATCATTTGGATGAGGGGGATTAGTAGATGGTGCAGATGTTTTAGGATCGAGAGATTGACGCTCAGGAAAGGGAAAAATATTTTCAGCAAAAGTTTCATGACGAGACACATGGACGCGACCACTAACAAGATCTAGACAACGATAGCCTTTGTGTTCGTCGGAAAAACCTAGATGGACGCACGGGATATAACGGGGTGAAAGTTTGTTAGGAGAAGTAGAGTAGGAGTTAGGAAAACAAAGACAGCCGAAGACACAAACATTGAAGTAGTTTGGGTGAGAAAGAAAGAAAGAGAAGTAGGGTGTGGTTTGAGCATTAACTTTAGATGGTCGAATGTTAAGTAGATATGTGGCCGCGTGGAGAGTTTTAGCCTAGAACTTCGGAGGCATAGAAGATTGAATAAGAAGGGTGCGAGTGATGTCATTGAGAGTGCGAAGAGAATGCTCGGCCTTGCCGTTTTGAGGGGAGGTATAGGGACATGAAAAATGCAGAAGAATTCCATATTAGAGAAATAACTTTAGGTTTTTAAAGTTGTCAAATTCACGACCATTATCGCATTGAATAAATCTTATAAGAAGTAAAAAAGTGGACTGAGACATAGCACTGAAAATTAAGAAAAATATTGTGAACATCAGATTTGTTGTGTAAGGGAAAGGTCTAAACATAGTGTGTAAAATCATCAAGAATAACAAGATAATACTTAAAACCAGAAACACTTTCTATTGGTGACGTCCATAGATCACAATGAAGTAACTCAAAAGGAAAAGTACTAGAGGATAGAGAGGAGCTAAAGGGGAGACGAACATGTTTGCCTAATTGACATGACTGACAAATAGAAGAATTATGAGAATCTCTATTACAAGGTATTGAAAATTCACTAAGAAGAGTAGATAATACATTATTATTGGGATGGCCGAGATGTTGGTGCCACAGATCAACAGAGGCCACCATAGACAATGGAGGGGCAACGGCCGGAACACCATGGAGGGAATACAAATCACCAGAGCTATTGAACCGAGCGATCTCGGCCTTGGTCCAGTAATTCTTCACAGACAAACCAAAGGGGTCAAATTCGACAGAAACGTCATTGGTGAATTGGCGAATAGAAATCAGATTTTTAATTAGTGCAGGAGCTACAAGAACATCGCGAAGAAGCAAAGGTTTGATTGGGGATTGGATTTGGGCTTGACCGACACAGTAAATAGGAATAGATGATCTGTCACCGAGAGTAATAGATGGAAAAGGCAATGATGTGCAAGAAGACAACAAATTACTTGATGCAGACATATGACTAGAAGCACCAAAATCGAATCTCCAATCCATACCTGAGTTTCCTTGTGCAGCAAACTTGTTCATGGCTTGTAGAAAAGCAGCTTGGTCCCAGCTCGGAGTCGAAGTAGAGGCCGGTGTAGACATGGGAGCTAGAGGGTGTGGCAGCATCGGCAGTAGGGCCGGCATCGGCGTATAGATAGAGCCACCATCATTGTACTATGACATATTGTACTGCGGCATGTAGGGTGAGGTTGTAGCGCCATATGAAGCATAAGGAGAAGCGTTGTAGATTGTTGGCGCGTAGGCGGGGGCGGCGTGGTACGCGGACGTCGGCTGTCATGGCACGGGGATGGGAGCGTCGGTGTGAGGGTGGGCACCGGGCTGCCAGCCACCAGTGTAGGCAGGCAGGGCACCATAGGGCGTCGGGCGGACCAGAGCATAGGCCATGCCTGGACTAGCCCGGTCCACGGATCAGGAGAAGGGCGCCGGGAGGCGGCGGTGATCTGATTTGGTGGTGCAGACGGTGGAACGAGCCGAGGCGTGGGAGGAGCATCGTCGTCTGGAAACTGTGGCGGTTTAGGGTTTCGATCCCTGTAGTTGGGACTTGGACGCCAGCCCGATGGTTGAAGAGGAGCCATTGGAGGAGGCGGCAGTGGTGGCGGTGGTGTAGGCGGTCGAGGAGCAGTAGTGAAGACCTGAGGACGGGAGTCCTTGTTGGTTTGGGCACGATCGGCCCATTGCTGCATCGAGCGAACCTCGGCGAAGGAGGGGTGCGGACGCATCATAGGGATGAAGGAGGCCTGTTTCTTGAACCACTCGCTGAGGCCGACGAGGAGGACGTTGATGAGCAGTTGATCATCGCTCGAATCACCGACTTCGTGGAGTTCATCCGCGATCGCCATAAGGTGTTGGCAGTAGACGCCAACGGGTGCATCACCTTGCACCGTGTTCCGAAGCTCGGTGTGGAGATTGTTGGCGCGAGCATCGATGTTGTCCTGGAAGAGCTGACGAAGGGCTACGCACAGATCAGCGGCGGAGGCACCATCACGGTGTACGAGATTGAAGATTTCTGTGGAGACTCGCATGTAGATCCATTGAATAATGGCGAGATCATCCTTGACCCATTGCGGATCGTGAGGTTGAGGGCGAGCGTCATCGGCGACGTGAGAGCGGAGGTTGCATCGCCCGAGGTGGACGTCGAAGAGGTGATGCCAATGGTAGTAGTTGTGAACAGCGAGGTTTAGGGTTACGGGTATGTAGGGGCTAATATTGGATATGGTGTCGGTGAAGGAGATTTAAAGGGCTATTGGTGGAGGTAGAGCTAAGGTAGAGGTAGAGGTGGAGGGGGCCGTGGCCGCGGCGACCTTGGCGGCGACGATGGCGATGCACCGCTCGAAGTAGCCGGGCGGCGGTAGCGGCGGGTGAGCCGTACCCTAGGATCGGAAGTCTGATACCATGTAGAATTATATAGAATAATAATCGATAACAATATTGTAGCAATTATAAGAGGTATATATGAGGGTCTAGGTACACCGGCCTAGCCTTATAACAAACCAACTAGGACTCTTAAACCTAACAAGAGTTGTATTCTAATACTCCCCGCTGCAATCCACCCCTCTCCACCGCAACACTCATCTCCCTTCGGCAAGCAATTGTTGCCTAATACAAGGCGGAGAGACACGACAGAGGTCATGGGGCTTCTCCAGGGCGACCGGCGACTGCGGGGAAGGTCCTGGGCGCCAGCTCACACCCACGTCGTGGAGTCGAGGAGCTTGAGCGTGGCGCCGCCTAGCGGCTGCGAAGAAGTCGTGAACGGGCGCTCCGTCCAGGCTCGCAACCACGGCGTCACCTGGCGGTTGCGGAGGAGTCGGGCACTAGCGCTTGGTCCAGGCTTGCAACCGCGGCGCCCTCTTCGAAGCAGCGGAACAGTGACATGGGGGGTCATTGCTAGCGTGACCTCGAGGATATCCTCCTCCCAGTGGTCCTAGAGGAGCGTGCCACCAAGGACCGCCTCATGGAGCGGAGGAGGAGGAGGCGAGGCGCCCTGTTGTCGCTGTCGTGCACCGCTCGGTCAAGGAGGCGCAAGAGGAGTTCACCTTCCTGAGTTTGGTGAATTAAAACCTTGTTTAATGAATTCTTCGACAATGTTTATTTGAATCTACTCTTTCATTTTACAGCAAAAGTTTGTGTCGTGTCTTAGTTCAAACTGGAAATCGTTTTTTGCAGCTTTGCCGGATCCAGTTTATGCCGCATCTCCTACATATGCGCTAAAGACTCTCGAGAGTGCGGAACAACAGACAACAACAACACCTCATGGTCTGTTATCCTTCGGGTGATCGCTGCAGACCTCAGGCTCTGGTCCTCTCGGTCACCAAAGTTACAGGCCAAGCTGATGATCTGGACGGCATTGTTTTCTGAAAGCTATTTTTTACAGGGCGCTTATTACTTAAAAAGTTTAACTATTATACACGACCTCTGCATAGCTAGGATGCACACGGCCGACACAAGTCCACGAATCGAAACAGAGAATGAAAAATAAAGAAGACGGATTACATATCAAAATGAGAAACTATAAAACGCCTAAGATGCTAAAGACGGGCCTAATCCGAAAATTATGCTGTCATCCATATCGGGTAAACAAATCACGCGTGATATCCTCCAGCCGCGTACACACCTACATAAAAAGGTCACGATGATCAACACGATGAAGTGCTGACCAAGTCCGAAGGGTATTGGTGCATCAGTAAATAACCTGCATGAGAGAAAAAATTATATCATTAAAGATTTTATCAAATCTACATAGCCATAGCGACTTTCTGACGGCTAGTTAGGTTCGTTTTAAATTTTTCTTCTCTCCACTGGCAAAACCCGTCGCGTCTGTAAATTCTCCGGTCCCTTAAACTCTGTTGCAATTGAGGTTGCAAGCGGCAACCTGCATAAGCCCCCAAAACAAAATTTAATTCAAACTAACCTAATTTTGTTGATAATATTAGGTTTATACTAAACAATTTTGACTACCAAATAGGGCGAATTTGGTGTCGCTTTGCAACCCTGGCAGAAGGTAGAGAGATACAGTATATCTCTACTTTCTTATATTCTTGTTGTTGCCTTTCCGTGTACTAAAACAATTCAAGGGTCACAGCAATCAATTATTGCAAGGGCACTAACGGTGTCGTTTCTTTTACCACTATCAAGTAACAATTCACTCCATGACAAACTTGACTTGCGAAATCATGTGGACGCTCTGATTAAAAACAACACAGCTTCAGATGTTTATTAACTGGGAGGTTCTTTTTAAGAGCAGAATAATCATGCTAGAAGAGTACTAGTACTACAGTAGTAGTACTACAAGTTAGGCGATTGCGCTAGAAGTAAAGATCATCTCATTTATATCTGTATCAAAGCATGCAATGCATCGTCACAATTAATTACAGTACATTACAAATAGCTATTCCCTCCGTTTTAAAATATAAAATATTTTAGCTTTATAAAACAAATATATTTAGACTTTTTTTAATATATAGGTCCACTCAGGTTCTAAGTGAATTTTTTTTAATTCACCGATCTATTAATAATTATCAACAACAGTACAAAGAGTCCTAAACGTAATAAAAATTACAAATAGGTCAATGGACCACCTAGCGACAACTACAAACGCTGGTACGAGCCGAAGGCGTGCCGCCGTCCTCGCTCCTCTATCATGGGAGCCGGACAAAGCTTGTCGTAGTAGAGCTTGTTGTAGTAGACGAACGGAAAGTCGTCGTGTTAAGGTCCCAAAGGACCAGCATATCAGAGTAGCAACCATCGCCGAAGACGATAAACGTAGATCGGAAGAGACTGATCTCAAACCATACCAACGGATACGAAAAATGACCGAATCCCAAGGAATCCGTCGGACACATGACTCCACGCGCGCTTCGCCGATGCTAGATACACCAACAGAGCGATGATAGGACGGGGAGAACCTTATTCTGACTTCAGGACGTAGCCGCCGCCTCAACATTCTGAAAAAGACACTGAAAATAGTCTAGACGAAACACTGAGACCTTCCGCCGGCGAGAGGCTGTGGTCCGCCACGTCTCCAAGGCCCTAAGGCCGCCGGAGACGGGACGAACCGGTGGCGTCGTCGGCGGAGGGAAGAAACCCTAGATGAGTTCTAGCTGTCTAACGTGTGGTACTGATGTTTTGACACGGTTAGGTTCTAAGTGAATCTACACATTAAACGAAGTATAGATATATTTTCTTTTCGAGCAAATTGCACAAACCACCACACATTGCTACTATCGTTGTGCAAAACACTAACTTTACCTATTTTTTGCACAGATCACCAACTATTAATGTAATACGTTGCACACAGGTCCAAATCCTAGATTAGGTTGTTTAATTGAAATATGACGACCAGGATCCACAAGGCACTGATGACGTGGTGTCAACGTGCCATTATCTAGTGAGTTTTTTTCAAACTTTTTCAAAAAATAAAAAACTTTCGGTAACTAAAATAATATGAACAACCCTAAACTAACTAATCTAGAAAATTTTGAAAGAATATTTTTTCAATAGTTGGAATTTTTATTTTTTCAAAAAGATAAAAAACACTATATATCAGATCCTTATGTCATGCGCTCGGTCGTAACGATTGCGGTTAATCCACTTAATATGAGATTTAGACCTATGTATAACTTATTACGCTAATAGTTAGTGGTTTGTGCAAAAAAACATAAAAAATGGTGTTTTGCGCAACATCGACCGCAATAAGTGGCGGTTTGTGAAAAAAAAAATTCAAAGCTAAAACATCTTATATTTTAAAACGAAGAGAGTACGTAATAACTAACCCCACGAATTTACAAGACAAATTGCAGACGATGCATGCAGTCTACCAGCAAAGACTGCAACCAAGGTCCTATGTACGCCTCACAGTCTACCAAGGCGACGACACCACCGAGACGCGCGACCACGCATTCTTCGGCGAGCAGCTCGGGCGTGAACAGCTTCTTCCAGCCGACAACCGACAGGGACGGCTTCGCGGCGGACTGCAGCCAATGGCGCAGCGCGTCTTCGTGTCTGTCGAAGAACAGCTCCTCTTCAAAGACCGACACCACGTCCTCCATGTTAGAAATAATGGCCTAATCCCTTATATATTTTAGATTTTGTCTAAATCTCGAAATTCATGTTTATGGCAGCTTACATAGTCTAGGCCTATGTTTGGGGCAGCTCACATAGGAGTGAAGTGAGAGCTAAAGTTTAGTCTCATATAAAAAGTTGGAAAAGAGTTACACCATCTTATAAGATAGAGTGTTGCACCACTTTGTAAGTAAGTGACAATAAGAGAGCTACACACGCGCTCCTTCTCCGCCACCGCCGCCGCTCGCACCGCCCTTCTCGTCACGACCGTGCGCCGCGGGTTGCTGGAACCTCGCCCAGCCGAGCAGACTGTCAACAGTCGGACTATTCGGATCGCTCCCGGATCGTGGGCTATCTGTAACCGATCAGAAAGTGTGTAACGTGGGTTTGATCCACGAAGTGTCCTATGCGGGTTTCTTGAGCCGCTCTATATAAAGTCCTGCACGGCTACTGCCATAACACACTGAAAACCAATCTAGGGTTTTGACTCATGTTTGCTTGCGTCGCTACATCAACCTCTGCACCAACGGCGACTTCATCTGCAACTGATCGGTACGTATATCGTGAACAATAGAAGGGCGTCCATGGATTTTTATTCTACAAAAGTAGTCCAAGGATGATGGATCAAGAACAAAGATAGTGGAGCATATATCGGTAGTGGTGTTGGCAAACCCAAAATAATGAGCCCATTGGTCGAGTCTCAAGGAATACTCACTATTCATAAGACGGAAGTTGATACAATCAACTCCTCGCATATGCTCCTCGGAGAAGTAGTGTGAACTTACCGTATGCGTCAAGGTACTAAAAAAACTCAAGTATCAAGCGGCGATATGTGACGGCGTCCTGAAAAACAAAGTGATACAAACCAACATTGTTGTAAAGGAAATTAAAATCATGATGAATACCCAGTTGGTTGAGGATGTAAGGACACGCCCACTTGGTGGACTTGATCTCTCGGTGCTTGAGACGATTGAAATGAGTGAGCTGAATCTCCTCTGTGAACTCGATACCAAATGACTCGGGAGTTAGCATATCAACGGGTGGTGCGGCTTGTTCTGCAACCACTACACGTGTACGGCTCGTTGTATTCATCTAAAACAAAAATGAAGTTAATTAAAAAATTATCCAATAAAAACATAGCATAAGTGATCCTCTATACTTCTTACAAAAGAATCTCCTCTAAAGACAAAACTAAGCATGCTCATAAATATGATTAGCTCAATAACAAGAACTAATTCTAGATTGATAATGGTGAAAGATTGAGCAAGGTCTTGATGCAAAAATGCTGGGGATCAGAGGAGAAACATACCTTAGATCGATTGGGTACGAGAAATCAAAGAAATAACGGACATAATTGAAGATCCAATGGAGATAGTTTGGAGTTTAGAGGAAGAAGAAAGAGAAATTTGTGAATTAGGAATTTTAGGTTTACCTCTCCCTAGGGTTCATGTTGTGTCCGAGTACACGGTACGGACGGGCGGTACAGCCGGAGTCCGCCCGTAACAACTGACTTACCATGGGATCGCAGGATCCCTCCGGTGGTGCACTCGGTACAGGCGCGCGGTACGGTTGCTCGTGCCCGTACTGCTGGTCGTTAATAGCTCAGTATATTTACCTCAAACTTGATATTTTTCTCTCATGTACGGTACCGGCGGATGGTACGGTCCACTCCAGTCATACCAGTGGTTGTTATGGCCTCTGTGTCCATCAACAAAAATCAAAGTTTGTATTTTCTTGTGTCGCGATGTGGTACGGGTGCGTGATACGGTTGCTTCTAGTCATACTAGTGCTCGTTAAGTTGACTGTAAGCTTCAAAAACTTAGAGAATTAAGTTAGTAGCTCCACACGTCTTTGTACATCTTATCAACAACAAAACGACAGCAAATAAACTTCATAAAAAAGTACCTTATGGCCATGTGTTAGCAAATATAATAGGTCAAGGATAACCTTGATTTCTTCTCCCCTCTTAAAAGGGCCTTCTTAAACACTCTTTATTAAGAATAAAAAAAAACTAACACAAGATTAAAAACTTTATTTCACATGGGTTGCCTTCCATACAACGCTTCTAGTTAAGGTCAATTAGCTTGACCAAGATGATTATTATTTAGGCTTTGCAAGTGGGACACCCACCACAAAGTAATTAGCTTTTAAAGTGATTATACCATCATCGCTATTAGGCTTGGCCTTCTTCTTCCTTGGGAAGTATACTATAAAAGGATATCTAGATGGTATTCATATTCTCACATTCCCCTCATGTAAATAGATCAAAGCTTTGATAGTTCTTACAAATGGCCTACCTAAAATTATAGGTGCTATGGGATCTTCAGACATGTTCACTATAACAAGATCAATAAGAACATGGCATCCTTTAATTTCAACAACTATATTTTCTTTTATCCCAACATCTTGTTTATAGGTTGAATCAGCAAGATGGAGTGTCATTTTCAGTAGTTGTAAATGGCCCTAGGTTCAACTTATCAAATAGACTCTTGGAAATTGTTGAGACGCTTACACCAAGATCACAAAGAGCAGCTATCTCATTAACCCCGATTGAATTTTAATAGTGGGCTCAAAAATATTATATAGCTTAGTTGGAAGCTTATCAGCTAGTTTCTTATATTCCATTTCTAGTTCACGAACTTTAGATGCTACTTATTTTATAAATTGTTGATATGTAGCATCGCTACCTTGTTCTATACCAGGATTCTTCACGGTGATCATCTTTAGCAAATCTTCCATGGTATAATCTGGTGATGGAGAATTGCTATGGTCTAACTCTTCAGGATTCTCGTCTTTATTTTCTACCCTCATCATCTTGAGTTCTTCCATCGGGTTTGGCTCGGGCTTTCCAGCGAATTTTGCAAGTATGAGAGCTTGGCTCTTAGCTACTCTGCCAAATTATTCTTCCATAGTCTTGGTTCTTTCTTGTAGAGCTTGCACATCATTTCTAATTGAAATGGCCTGGTTAGATAATTTTCCAATACTAGTCTCATGGTTCTCTGTGATTTTAAAAAGCATATTATTTTGCTTGATTTTGAGCTTGCATGAAAGTTCTAATAGTATTTTCAAGAGAGAGATTGCCATGATTTGCTCCACTATGGTTATCATAATTGTTATTATAAGGAGCACCTGAAGGATTATAATATTACTTTATAAAGTTTGAGCCAAAGTTTTGACTCTTCCAAGCAGGATTATAAGGATTACGAGCTATAAAATTAACTTCATTAGCATCGGTAGTGATAGCATTAATTTGGGTATCTTCCTTACCCTTCACATATTAAGTAACTCATCTACCTTTGCAGTAAGCTCTTCATTGTGTTCCTCGGTGATGGAATTCACCCTTTTTGAGGATCTTTCTACATGCCATTGGGCATGGTTGTTTTGCATATCATCAAGTATTTTCTTTGCAACACTCACTTGCTTTCCCATGATGGTTCCTCCTGCAGTGGTATCTGATACATTGCAAATGTATCTATAATTTTTGATGTTCCATGCTTGGTTTTATCTACTTTCTTATGTTTTGTCCACACTTTGGAGTACTTTTCATATTATTTCTTGGACTAACCTATTAACAAGAGCCACAGTGCCAGTTGCCTGTTTTCTGGTGTTTTTGGTTCCAGGAAAGTCAGAAAATGAATATTCTCGGAATTGGACCGAACAAAAGCCAAAATCAATATTTTACCGGAAACTCACGGAGCCAGAAGACAAGACAGAGAGGGGCCACAGGGTGGCCACACCATGTCGTGGCGCAGGCTAGCCCTGGCCGCGCCACCAGGTGGTGTCGCCCCCCTGGCCGCCCACCGACCTTGCCTCTTCGCCTATAAGAAGCCTCCCGATGCATAAACCCTAAATCATCAAGCCTCCAGCCACGAAAAGTTCCACAGTGCCGCCGCCACCGAAGGGGAGATTCGGGGGACAGAAAGTCTCTGTTCCGGCACCCTGCCAGGACGGGGAAGTGCCCCCGGAGCCATCTCCATCGATCTTCACCACCATCTCCATCACCATTGTTGATTCCCATGATGAGGAGGGAGTAGTTCTCTCTCGAGGCTAAGGGATTCTACCGGTATCTATGTTTTCATCTCTCTCTCTATGCATGATCTTATTGAGATCATGAGCTTGTAATCTATAGATCTACCTTGCTACTCAAGTGCTTTAATAGATCTCTGCTCTCCCCATGTGTGTGAAAGTGACAGCGTGCACACCATGGTGGCACTTAGGCTAGAGATTACAAATACTTGTTATGAGTTATATTTGGAGTTGGATGTCTTTATGAAATTGTGGTGTTTGTTGGACTCATCTAGTACTCAAGGTGACAGTGTGGGGTTTTCTAGATGGGAAAGGCTTACTTTGAGGAGTGCTTTTATTGCCCTACCATGGATTAGAGTGTCCAATCGGAGAGTAGTTAAGAGTAGTATCATGAAGATAATATATTTATATGAGAGTGTTCACTAGTGAAAGTATGATCCCTAGGCCTTGTTTCTAAGCATTGAAACACCGTTTGCAACTAGATCTGTTACATGTTCGCTTGCTTCCATCTTTATTTCATTTTTACTTTAGTCTTTTCCACGCCATCAAGCTATTTTCTATCACCATTACCACTCGTATTTCACTATCTCTTCGCTGAACTAGTGCACCTATACACCTGACAAGTGTATTGGGTGTGTTGGGGACACAAGAGACTTCTTGTATCTTGATTGCAGGATTGCTTGAGAGGGAATACCTTTGACCACTTCCTCCCTGAGTTCGATAAACCTTGGGTGATCCACTTAAGGGAAAACTTGCTGCTATTCTACAAACCTCTGCACTTGGAGGCCCAACAACTGTCTACAAGAATAGAAGTGCGTAGACATCAAGCCATTTTCTGGCGCTGTTGCCGGGGAGGTAAGGTAAAAGGTATTCACACCGGAGGATTAAAGAACAAGAACCTCCCATGGCAAACGCCTATTTTCTAGCGCCGTTGCCGGGGAGGTAAGGTAAAAGGTACTCACATCCTCCGGTGTGAGTGCTCGAAGTTATTTCATTTAGATTCTGCAATTTTGTCTTTTTGTTTCTTGTTTTCACTAGTTAGGCTTAATGGAAAACAACAAAAAAATTAGAGAGCTTTATAGTATTTACCTTGAGTTAGGACATGAAGTGTTTGAAGAGAAAAGTAAAAAACCTATGGAACTTTATTTGCATGCTAATAGCAATGTTGTTAGTATGAATACTTTGGACACCATTATTGCTAATACTATGGAAAAGTCTAAGCTTGGGGAAGCTAGTTTTTATGAAAATGATCTTTTTAGTTCCCCAGCTTTGGAAGATAGCTATTCTATTGCTTATGATGATACTATGCCTCCAATATATGATGATTACAATGATGAATATGATATTTTCAGTTCACCTACTATTGAGGAGGAAATTAATTATGACTACAATATGCCTCCTATATTTGATGATTATGGTGATGAGAATAATAATGATAGCTATTTTGTTGAATTTGCTCCCACTATGATTAATAAGAATGACTATTCTTATAGTGAGAGTAATAATTGTTTTATGCATGTGGCTCATGATAAGAATGTTTCATGTGATAGTTATATTGTTAATTTTATTAATGATGCTACTGAAAGTTATTATGAGAGGGAAACATGGTTTTATACATCTCAATAATATTAAGTTTCCCCTCTTTATGTTGAAATTTTTGAAGTTGCACTTGTTTTGCTTTCCTATGCTTGTTGCTTTGTGCTTTCATGACTTGTTTCTTTACAAGATTCCTATGCATAGGAAGTGGGTTAGACTTAAATGTATTTTGAATTTGCTTCTTGATGCTCTCTTTTACTTTAATTCATATTTCCTATGTGAGCATCTTCTCAAACTATCATGCCTAACTTAAAGGCGTTAAAGAAAAGTACTTATTGGGAGATAACCCAAAGTTTTAGATGAGTCTTGGAAGTTACTACTTATGTAATAACTGCTCCTTATCCTTTTTATTTTTTTGTGTGCCAAAAATAACCTCTAATGAGAGAGAAGTAATGCTTGGGAAAGTTGCTGTCTCGAAACAGATTTCTGTTCTTCACCGTAAAAATTCGTGTAAAATCGCTGTAGGTACTTTTGAGGCATGAATTTTTGTGCTTCTGCCCCAGGTTGTTATATAACTTCCGTTAGTTCAACACTTTTCGATTTGAGCAACAGAAGGTCTT
This sequence comes from Avena insularis, assembly GCA_023614405.1. Classification (NCBI taxonomy): domain Eukaryota; kingdom Viridiplantae; phylum Streptophyta; class Magnoliopsida; order Poales; family Poaceae; genus Avena; species Avena insularis. Next base: position 40,644 of record JAJUPC010000587.1, on the reverse strand, counting down.
CGGAAAAAAATCGTCTTTACCTGCTGGTCTGTTTTGACAGATTTCTGCCATTATTTGCATTTGCTTTTTGTTGGTTCCTTTTTGAGTTCTTTTGGGAAATTGAGCTTTTTGAGGGAAGTGCTTCAGTAGCTAGTGTTCTAATGAAAGTTTATTTGGTGTTGGAACTGAACCTTAAGACCTTTTATCTTGAGTGCACTAATGTTGCTAATAAAGATTGTGTGAAGTTTTGTATGAAGGAAAAATTTCAGGTGTATGAAAGGAATGAGTAAGGAGATGAAGGATGGACTAAATCTTAAGCTTGGGTATGCCACGCGTGTCACCCCAAGAAATATCCAAGAAGTACAAGCGTCAAAGCTTGGGGATGCCCAAGGCATCCCCCTCTTTAATAAAAATCTCAGGTTTCTTCCAAACGCTTAATTTTTATTGTTTCATGCACAGTTGTGTTGTTCTTGGAGCGTCTTCTTTTTTGTTTTTGTTTTGGTTTTTCGTTTGCTTTTGTTTGCGTAGTTTTCTGAATAATTTGGTTGGACCCCCTCTTTCATGCATTAGTTTTCAAATAAGTTGGTTTGGATTGGAAAAGAGTAGGAAAGTTCATGCTTAAGTGTTAAAGAGAGCTTGTTTTTGACTGTGGCCTATGCTTTAACATGCCATGCTTGATATTGTTTTGGCTTTATGCTTAGTATTCTTTGCTTTAGCATGAATTGTTATAAACAATTGATATTGCTTAATGTGCCTTGGATGAATCATGCATTGTTTTAGCATATTAAAGCATAGTATAGTGGTATTCTCCTTTGATGCTTTTTTTGGGTTGACTTGGCACATGCTCACACCATGTTATGACTATCTCAAGTCACCATAGCCTTTATGATCCTTTAGTTTTCAACTTGTAGTATTACTTTATGCTTTGATCAATGATGTTTTGTCGCTCTGCATGATTATGGCCATTATTTCTCTCTTAGTTTGTCGCTCCCAGTCTTTTGCTAGCGTCCACAACCAAGTATTAGTTCCACTCATGCATCCCACTCCCTAAACCAAGTTATTCCAAAGATTCCACCATACCTACCTATTAGCTTATGCTATTCCAAGTATATTCATGCTTTTGTTTACCTTCCAAATTAAACTTGTTATGAGAAAACTAGTGATTAAAGCTCTCACGAACTTGATGGCACACTTTACTTTTCTTGCCCTTAATAAACTTGAACCATTGTGTCGTCTATGTTGTATATGCTTGCACTTATTTGTTGGGAATTAGCAGAACCATGCTTTCATGGGGAACGCTTTCAACATTGCACTTGGTACTTGTACCTAGTTGATATCATGCTCTTTTGTATATGGATGTCGTCGGTGTGAAATGAAATGGGAGCTTGTAAGTCCATGGAGTTATGTATATCTGTTAGAGAAACGTCTGGGCCGCTGGTCTAATCCATGCTGACATGGTGGAAACCTGCAGCGTAACCATAATGTGCTGTCTATGAAGCATTCTTCTTATAAAAACAGAGTCCTATTGAGAGAAAAAAAGAGAAAAAGAAAAAAGAGGTTATGAAAAGAGGAAAGAGAGAAAAAAGCACCATATTCCCATGGTAAATAAGAAGATTGCTGAGATGCTCGTTGTCTGCTTTCCTTGTCATTTTGATATGGGGATTCTTCCGTATCATCAGGCAAGGGGTACCCCATTGGCGGTTCTCTATGATACACATGTACTTACGATGATAAGAACTTACCGGTGACTAAACTTGAGTAGCATGAGGAGAGGCCCTCGTATTCAAGGGACATGAGATTCCTAACTTATACTTCGTCAAGCATGTACACCATAGTTTGTTCACTTTAACCTTAATCACTTCAAGATGCTTATGATAGGGGCAATGAGAGCTGAAAGCTATAAGTACCATAGTTTTTGGAAGCTCTTTATGAGACTTGAATCCCTACTTCCTTCTATGAAGGCCTTTCTTCCACTTATATATTGAGTCTCCACCTTCTATCTTTATGCACCTACTTTGAGAGCATAGTGGCCATTCTTAGTTCTATGTGCATTGTCCCAAGACTAGTTGATTGATGCATAACTTGTTATTGCTTGTTTTAAACTATTTGTATCTAGTCACTCTTATGAACTTTGAAGGTGTCCTATGCATTTATATTTGCTACTCTATGAGGGACAAGTTGAATACCACTATGCTATGTTTTCTTTATGTGAAACAAACAAACGTCTTGCAAAGCATTGTTATTCATGAATCTTTTGTTTGTGCCTTTTCATGTTGCAACATTGTTGCTTTGCCTTATTGTTAGAACCTTGTCTTTCATGTTATGATTGAAGTACTATGATCCCAGCTTTGAATGTTTTACAAATACTTTGATCAAGTTTATGATGGTGCATGTCACCTAAAAAATTATTCTTTCTTTTTATCACTTACCTACTCGAGGACGAGCAGGAGTTAAGCTTGGGGATGTTGATACATTGCAAATGTATCTATAATTTTTGATGTTCCATGCTTGGTTTTATCTACTTTCTTATGTTTTGTCCACACTTTGGAGTACTTTTCATATGATTTCTTGGACTAACCTATTAACAAGAGCCACAGTGATTACTTTTTCTACTGTTTTTGGTTCCAGGAAAGTCAGAAAATGAATATTCTCGGAATTGGACCGGACAAAAGCCAAAGTCGATATTTTACCGGAAGACTCACGAAGCCAGAAGACGAGATGGAGAGGGGCCACAGGGTGGCCACACCATGTGGTGGCGCGGGCTAGCCGTGGCCACGCCACCAGGTGGTGTTGGCCCCCTGGCCGCCCACCGACCTTGCCTCTCCACCTATAAGAAGCCTCCCGATGCATAAACCCTAAATCATCAAGCCTCCAGCCACGAAAAGTTCCGCAGCACCGCCGCCACCGAAGGGGAGATTCGGGGGACAGAAAGTCTCTGTTCCGGCACCCTGCCGGGACGGGGAAGTGCCCCCGGAGCCATCTCCATCGATCTTCACCACCATCTCCATCATCATTGCTGATTCCCATGAGGAGGAGGGAGTAGTTCTCTCTCGAGGCTAAGGGATTCTACTGGTAGCTATGTGTTCACCTCTCTCTCTATGCATGATCTTATTGAGATCATGAGCTTGTAATCTATAGATCTACCTTTCTACTCAAGTGCTTCAAAAGATCTCTGCTCTCCCCATGTGTGTGAAAGTGACAGCGTGCACACCATGGTGGAACTTAGGCTAGAGATTACAAATACTTGTTATGAGTTATATTTGGAGTTGGATGTCTTTATGAAATTGTGGTGTTTGTTGGAATCATCTAGTACTCAAGGTGACAGTGTGGGGTTTTCTAGATGGGAAAGGCTTACTTTGAGGAGTGTTGTTATAGCCCTACCATGGATTAGAGTGTCCAACCGGAGAGTAGTTAAGAGTAGTATCATGAAGATAATATATTTATATGAGAGTGTTCACTAGTGAAAGTATGATCCCTAGGCCTTGTTTCTAAGCATTGAAACACCGTTTGCAACTAGATCTGTTACATGTTTGCTTGCTTCCATCTTTATTTCAGTTTTACTTTAGTCTTTTCCACGCCATCAAGCTATTTTCTATCACCATTACCACTTGTATTTCACTATCTCTTCGCCGAACTAGTGCACCTATACACCTGACAAGTGTATTGGGTGTGTTGGGGACACAAGAGACTTCTTGTATCTTGATTGCAGGATTGCTTGAGAGGGAATACCTTTGACCACTTCCTCCTTGAGTTCGATAGACCTTGGGTGATCCACTTAAGGGAAAACTTGTTGCTGTTCTACAAACCTCTGCACTTGGAGGCCCAACAACTGTCTACAAGAATAGAAGTTTGTAGACATCAGTATCTAGCATACACTTATACATTGGGTTAAAACCATTATAAAATAAATGTAATATAAGCCATTCTTCCATCCCATGACTAGGAAAGTTCATTATGTCTCCTTTCATACTTTCCCAAGAAAGCGCTAGTGGCTCGCGGTCTTCCTGTCTAAAGCTTGTAATGTTGGACCTTAGCTGCATAATCTTAGCTGGAGGGAAAATTTTAGTCTTAAAAAGATTAGTGATTCCTCCCAAGATTTAATAGTGCCTTTAGGCAAATGTAGCAACCAGTCCTTAGACTTTCCTCCTAGAGAGAAAGGAAATAAATGTAATTTAACTATGTTTGGGTCAACATATTTTATGTGCATCATGTCACAAATTTTAGTAAAAGTATTTAGGTGCAAACCTAAGTCCTCGGCAAATGAGCCTCCAAATTGATTCTGTTGAACCAAACTCAAAAGGTTAGGATTAATTTTATAAGTTTCCGCATCAACAACAGGCTGAGTAATAGGTGCACGAATAAATTCATCAGTGGGAGTAGCATACTCCCACTGTTTCTTTTGAGCCATGGCTCTTTTCTTTTTGGTGTTTTGGATATGAGAGAAACAAATAAACAAGTAACTAATTTTTGGGTTTTCAATAGATAACAAAATGTAAACTAATAAAAACAAATAAACTACAAACAAAAATATAACTAATATCAGGGTCTCTAGTGACCTCACTAGGATAGCGAATTGCTTCCCCAACAACGGCGCTAGTAAAAGGGTTGATACCTTCGATTCAGATTTATGGATGTAGTATAGTACCTTTTTCCCTAGTAGACCTAGGTTTAATCGAATCCTTGGGAAACAATGCTAAAAGGAAAATAATAAGGCACGTCTACAAGATTTGTTTCTTTGTTTTACCTTCATTCATCGGACCTTTCTAGTTTACTTTGAATCATGGTTTGTTTCAATGGATGGAGATAGGCTAGGGTTGAAAATTCACATACAATTGCACGTCATATGGGATAAAGATAGTAATACACGTATTCATATGTAATGATTTAACACAGATAAAATTTGTGGGCAACACATCTAGATATACTAGAGCCCCTACGAGTCACAGGCATAGCAATAATATTTTGATCCAACCATTGTAACCGCGAAGCACCGAGCTTACAACAATTATTAAGTGAAAACACAGATCAAAGCCTTAAGAAGTGATGTTGTTGTTCCCAAATGGATTGCTAAGAGAAGACCACACTCCCCTTTTTGTCACTGGATTTCCTACGAGATTGCCACCCACTAAGTATCTCACCTCAAGCCTTTAGCAATCTCTAGGATCTTGGGTACCTACAAGTCCATAGATCGAGACAAAAGAAGAAACAAAGATACAAATCTATATTCAATCAATACACACTAATCCCATGGATTAGATGCACATAATCTCTACGAGGTTTAACCCCAACCCGCAGCCCGTGAGGACTACTCACTCATAAGAATAAGATCAAGGATAGAAAACATTTGCAAAATACTTAGATTGAAATCAAATATTCTTACAATGGTCGCTGAATCACAAGGAGATCTCAAGTACAAGCTAATGGCTATGGCTATGGAGAGTATGGAGGGTGTAGAGGATGAACTATGGTGGTGGATGTCCTTTGGTCGTGTTGTGATGCAATCTCAGAATGGCGGCCTCCTGCGCGGCGGCTGGGACCTCAAAATATATAGGTGCCTTCACAAAAGTCATAGGGTTTGACGAGACGAAGCCAACTCCACATGGTACGGGCGGTCCTTGCTCATACCAATGGTCATTAAAGCCTCTGTTGACTCGTCTTTACTCCATGATTGCTTGCATGTGTAGACTTCCTCAAAATCTTCATTAATGGCTCCTGATTTCGCCTTAAAAGCTTGATTTCCTGCACAACACAATTCAAAACAATGGATTGCACATCTTTGCAATAACTAGTCAGTATTAGCAAGACTAGAGAAATTCTTGGTAAATTACTTGACTAAAAATGAAGTTTAAATGCAAAGAAAGATGGCTATTTTCACAGTCATCACCCCTGTTGGGGATATACTTTCCAGGTATACCCATTGTGACCTGCTGACCAGGATGACCCACTTCCGGGTTAGAGCTATGCTCCATGGGCGGCCCAGTCAGAGAGAGAAGATGGAAGCCCATCTGGCTACGGAAATTCCTAGAAGATTTATTGACTTAGGCCTGTAGGAATACTTGTAGTACAAGATGTACTCTGTACCAACTCTGTATCGTAGCCGGATAGGACCCTCCCGTAAACCCTAGGTTGGATGACTATATAAGCCGACCTAGGGACCAGTGTTTAGGGCATGCACAACCAACCACAACTCGCATAGGCGAAACCTCTCTTGTAATTTGTTGTACTTCTAAATCTGCCAATATACTAGATTGCTAGCGGGAGTAGGATCTGTCCATCGTGGTCAGATCTGAACCTAGGTAAGCTTGTGTGCTCACATCGCAAACAACCGTATATCTCACACCCACCTTTTCCCATGCCTCAAGGACCCCCTCATGGAGTACTTCAATCCAACGACAGTTGACGCCCACCGTGGGACAAGTGACATTTAGATCTGTGTTCCAGGCAGAATCGATGTGTATCAGAATCAACAAAACAATCGCCATTGGTTGTGTCCGCTACGCCAGCAATGTCCCCCTCATCCTTGTCAATGAGACCTGGATTTTGGCCAAGGAGGCCGTGTCGAGCTACACCATCCTGCCAATCGGCAAGATTAATATCTACCTCGGTTTCACTGAATTCGCCCAACCCACCCTAGTGGTGATGATAAAGGCAGAAGAAATCTCTGGATATACTCTGTCCACAGAGGCGACATAGTTCCGGATCTCAGAAAACCCTAATCCCACCCAACGGGGCAGAGATCATGGAGAAAGAAAAGGCCGGATCTGAAGATCTCCATCTGGATATCGAATCTGAGGAAGACCATAGCTGGAACAACTCTAGATCTGGCTTTGCCAATGATAGAGCAGGAAAATCACTTCTGAGGAACACAGTGAGGCGGATGATGTTGCGCCCCAATGTCAACATGTACGCTGTTCTCGAGACCATCAAAACTTTCGAGGAAGCCAACGCCAAAAGCCTCACTCACCTCAGAGCGCATGGATCTCACTTTGTCGGTTATGTCGGCTCTGGATCTGGCTCTGCCAATGCTAGAGATGACAACGAGTCAGTTCTGGACGCCATCAGAACAAACACCAACACACCAGCCTCCCCAGGAGAGTCCATGACGTCGGCACATTTTCGGGCATACAAAGAAGAATTCGGAGAAGAAATCAACTCCAGTGTTGCGCAGGAAGGAGAAAGGGTCACATCTGAGTCTGTAAAATAGTATGGACGAGGATTATGACAAAGAACATCCCGACTCGCAAGATGACATGTATCTCGGAGAAAATCTCGAGGTCCCAGTGTTCAAAAGTACTGATGGAAGTTTATCCCTAGGAAACGGGCCTAAAGCCGTGTTTACCACTCATGCCCGAAGAACCAACAAGGGAAGATAGAAGAAGAAAAACAAGACTCCGACACTAGACCTTCCTAATGAAGAGGAAGAAAAGGATGACTAGGAAATCGAGATGGAGGATGAAGATGGCGCTCTGATCCCCTAGGTGTTGGAGATATGCCCAAGAGGCAATAATAAAGTGGTTATTATTATATCTTTATGTTTATGATAAATGTTTACATCCCATGCTATAATTGTATTAACCGGAAACATTAATACTTGTGTGTTTTGTAAACATAAAAGAGTCCCTAGTAAGCCTCTTGTTAAACTAGCTTGTTGATTAATGGATGATCATGGTTTCCTGATCATGGACATTGGATGTCGTTAATAACAAGATCATATCATTAGGAGAATGATGTGATGGACACACACCCATAAGTAAGAATAGCATAAGATCAAGTCATTAAGTTCGTTTTGCTACAAGCTTTTCAAATGCATAGTAACCTAATCCTTCGACCATGAGGTTATGTTAATCACCATCACCGGATGGGTACTTTGATGACATCAAACGCCACTTCATAACTGGGTGGTTATAAAGGTGACATTGGGTATTCTGAAAGTATGTGTTGAAGCGCATGGACCAAGATTGGGATTTGTCCATCCATATGACGGATAGATATGCTCTGGGCCCTCTCGATGGAATGTCATCTCGTTAGCTTGCAAGCATGTGACTAGGTCACAAGGGATGACATATCATGGAACGAGTAAAGAGTACTTATCAGTAACGAGGTAGAACTAGGTATGGAGATACCGACGATCAAACCTCGGATAAGTAGAGTATCGCGTGACAAAGGGAACTGGTTTCGTATGTTAATGGTTCTATCGATCACGAAATCATCGTTGAGTATGTGGGAGCCGTTATGGATCTCCAGATCCCGCTAATGGTTATTGATCGGAGATGTGTCTCCATCATGTCTACATGTTCACGAACCATAGGGTGACACACTTAAGGTTCGAAGTTGTTTTAAGTAGATATGGAATGTGCGTTGGAGACCGAATGTTGTTCGGAGTCTCAGATTGGATCCGGGACATCACGAGGAGATCCGGAATTGTCCGGGGAATAAGATTCATATATTGGGGATCATTTTCTAAGTTAGGAAATGTTGTAGAGTATTTGTATGGGGATTCTAGAAGGTTTCGGAATGTTCCGGAAGGTTCTAGAAGATTTCTTGGAGTTTGCTTGAAAACCAAGAAAGGATCAAGGAATCCTTGTGGGGTAAGACAAGGATTCGTGGGGGAGTAGGACTCTCCCCCACCTACTTGATCCGCCGGCCAAGGGAGAGTGGAGTCCTACAAGGACTCGACCTCCCCATGGCGCCTCCCTCCTTTAAATAGAGGGGTGGAGGCGCCACCCCCTGCCCCCTTCTATTTCTCTAGATCTCAAGTTGCCTCTCTCCTCCTCCTTCCCTCTGCTCTGGCTTAGGCGAAGCCTGCAGAATTCTCTACTCCACACCACCACCACGCCATCGTGTTGCTGGGATTCCGTGGAGAGATCTACTACCTCCGCTGCTCGCTGGAACGAGGAGAGGAAGGTCTGCTTCGACTCCGCACGTGTGACCGACTGTGGAAGCGCTGCCGGAACGCGGCGCCGGAAGGATCGTCTACTCGATCTTAAGATCGGCAAGTGATCGACTACATCAACCACGAGATCCGATCTCGTAACGCTTTCGGGTCTACAAGGGTTAGTACAGATCTATCTCGTTGCACATGTCTAATAGATTAGATCTTGGCTTTTATCTACATTAGATCTAGGTTTTGTTCGTTCTTGCGGTAGAAATTTTTTGTTTTCCATGCTACGAACCCATCACCAGGAACCGAAAGAATCTCGAGTGGATGGACATCTAGTTACTCCCAGTGCCCGTGAAATCTACGGAGAAGCATTAATAACGCCGATCCCAACTACTTCAGAGCTTACGCTAGAGGAGCTGGAGCAAACGGCTTAGGCCTTAGAAGCATACCACTTGCAACTCTTGGATGAAGAAACTCACCTCGTCGAGGAAAAGCAGCGCATCAATGGAAATGTTGCAAGCACAAAAAAGTTCAACTCCTTGCAACATCAGAAGATCCGGAATGGCCCTGTACTGGCCAACAAAAATCTTGATGTCCACAAGACCCTCTTCGAGGGAAAAAACATAGGCATTATCATAGGAGAGCCTCGGCTCGACACCAAGGGGAAACAGGTGTACAACATGTCAGCGGAAAATAGTGTCGCAGCCCAAGAGATCTTGGCAAATAATCCAACTCCAGAACAGTACCCGCAGTGTGTAACTCTACTCAACAAGGGTTTGGAGCAACAGAAAGATGCCACATCCTGTAGCAGAAAGCTGGTCTCGAAATCCGACCAATGCCGCACTGACATGGATGAGCAACATCAATCAAGAACCCATGGGGAACCAGATCGGCATCACCATTCTGACTGTCGAGATGACACATACTCAAGGACCGTCTCTTCGGGACAATGACACAGGACTGCGCATTATTGGAGTAATGTCGCTCAAGTTGTGGCACGAGATGTTGTAGTTGAACTGGTTCCACAGCAACCTCCCCAATGACAATCTAACAACCGCAGGGAATAATATGAAGCACGACAGGAGCGAGATCGGAAGAAAATGCCACCTCCTAGACACACAAGCTGTCTAGATGAACCTCGCCACAATGACGACAACACCGGATGAAGAAACAATGAAAATGACACTGGATCAAACCGGCAAGGTGTCCATCGTCACTAAGACCCGCCTCAGAGCCGACATCACAATGTTCCATATGGAGGACATCAATTAGCTGAAAATAACCCACCAGAGCCTCCGTCCCCCTAGGCAGTGACCATAACAGCTCCCACAGGATCCAGGGAGGTCGTCAGGCGGAGGTGGTGGTAGAAGAAGCAGAGATACAAATCCATGGTCCCGCAGCCATGACAAACATCTGAGATGGCACTCTCTGTCACCAAGTGATGCCCGAAATCGGATCAACTCAAACATTGAGGTGCGGTGCTACGAGTCGAATGATATATACATGGGCCCAAAGTGCTTCGGACCAAGGGTCTGCCAAACCAACTTTCTAGAGGGGTTCGTATTCTAAAGACACATTCAACCCTGTGAAGATGTGGCTCATCCAGATACTTAGCTCTGGGATTTTTTCCAGGATTGTTGCATCGCCAAAGGAGGAAACGGCTTGGTCACAGTCCGATATCTCCCACTCAAGTTGTGGAAGACGGCTCGATTGTGGCTCAATGAACTCCCATAAAACACAATTAACAACTAGTATGATATGAAAAGTGCGTTCTTTCGGAATTTTGAGGGTACCTACAGGAGGCCCTGCACAGTCAAAGATTTGCAGCGTTGCATTCAGAAAACCGGAGAAACTTGACGAGACTACCTCAGACCATGGATCGACAAGAAAAACTCTTGTGAAGGAGTCAACAACCAGACCGCAATTGAAGCATTCATGGCAGGGCTCCTATTCAGATTACTGCGCCACCAACTGAAGCGCGACAAGGTTACCGATTTGGGAGAAATGATAGAGACGGCAAGCAAATATGCTGAAGCCGATCATGATTCGAAAGGTTTGCTGAATAGCCTTGCTGTGGCAAACTTGGGAAAACAGCCAAAACAACAGCAGGCCTAGAAGCACAAAAATACCTCGGAAGATAAGCTCAACATGGAAAATGCAACCGGCAACGCAACTTTTGGATCTGGAGGCCAAGGAGGGCACATAGGGGGCTGGGATGAGGTCATGGAGCTTCCCAGGTCCAAGGTAGAGGAGACCAGCGGCCTAGTAAGACCTATTCTTGGGCCGACATTGCCAATAACCCATGTGTACACCACCTGGATGCAAACACGGAATCTTCCCACATAAACATTGAGTGTCGTTTTAATGATGACATCAAGAAAGACGAATCCGCTGGCTAGAGGGCCAAGCGAAGAAAATGAAAGAAAATTCTGACAAGGATAAGGAGTCTAAGGAAGATTCTGACAGGGAAGAAGCGGATATCGATAACCCCAAGTCGGATGCTAAGAATTCTTACCCAACAAAGAAAGACACTTATGTCTGCTTCCTCAGATCCTAGCCCGCCAATGTCAAGAAGGCAGTAATGCATGAGCTTAACACAACTATTCCTGTTGTCCCCCAATGTCTGGACTAGTCGGAAGTGAAGATCACCTTTGACCAAAGAGATCATCCGCCTAAGACTCATAGGCAAGGAAAGTACGCCATGGTCGGCAATCCACTTATTGACGGCTATGAGTTTTCAAAGATCCTCATGGACAGTGGCAGTAGCATCAACATCCTCTACATCGAAACACTGCACTGCATGAGGATGTCGAAAACCCACTTGAATTACAGCAATGTGGTTTTCCATGGAATTGTCCCATGAAGGCAAGAAGACTCCCTGGAGAAATCACTCTAGACGTTACCTTTGGAATGCCGTAGAACTATCGAACTGAACCACTATATTTTGAAGTGGTGTTGTTCAAGAGCGCATACCCCGCTATCTTTGGGCGTTTGGCCTACTAGCAGTTTATGCCTCACCCTACTACATCTACAATATGATGAAACTTCCAGTCCAAATGAAGTCATCATAATCCGGGGAAACCCGAAGAAAGCGCGAGAGTGCAAATACGGAGTTGTCGCCTTTGCTGAAGTCGTGCTGCATGCCGGGAGTACTAGGAGATCAAGAAGAACACCAACCTGTCCGAGACGCCCGCTTCAAAGGAGGTGTTGAAGTCGACTCCAGAGTTTAAGGCATCAGAAGAGACAAAGACAACACCGTTGAAGGATGATGATCCCTCCAAGGTGACACACATAGGCATAGGCTTGATCGCGCATAGGAAAGCATGCTCATCGAGTTCCTCAAAGATAATAAAGATATCTTTGCATGGAACCCTTCTGACATGACTGGAGTACCTAGGGAACTCTCTGAGCACTCTCTTAATGTGTATCCTGATGCTAGACCCATCAAACAGTCCTTACGATGATTCGTTGATGAAAAGCGCAAAGCTATAGCCAAAGAATTAGGCCGGTTCGAACTAGCCAAATTTATTGAAGAAGTCATCCACACTGAGTGGTCGACTCAACAGTAGGCTCGAAACTCCTATGCTTTCTCGACGCATATTCCAATTATCACCAAATGCGTATGAAGGAGTCAGATAAACTAAAGACTTCGTTCATCGCTCCCTTCAAAACCTTCTTCTACGTAACAATGCCTTTCGGGATCAAAAACATAGGAGCTACATATCAGCGCACTATGCATTGTTGCCTCCACGATCAAATCGGATGCAATGTACATGCATATGTGGATGACATAGTAGTGATTTCCAAAAAGAAGGAAACATTAATTTCTGACTTGGAGGAGACATTCACAAATCTACAAAAATACAACATAATGCTTAACCCCAAAAGTTTTTCTTCAGAATCCCAGCCGAAAAACTGTTAGGTTTCATCGTCTCTCAGAGAGGCATAGAGGTGAACCATGACAAGATAAAGGCTATACTCAACGTATCCAGGCCGACTCGCCTGAAGAACATACAACGGATCACTAGCTGCAATGCGGCAGTAAGATAGTTTGTCATCCGGCTCGGTGAAAGAGATGCACCATTATACAAGATCTTGAAGAAAATCGACAAATTTGTCTGGACTGATGAAGCTGAAGCTACACTCCAAGGTCTAAAAGTAGTACTTTCATCAGGCCCTATTCTTGCAACCCGGAAACCTCAGGAACCTATGTTGCTTTACATTGTTGTGACAAATAGAGTCGTCAGTGTTGTCGTGGTGGTGGAGCGAGAGGAGGAAAGGCAGGAGCACTTGGTGCAGCATTCGACTTACTGTCTCAACGAGGGTTCTAATAGAATCGAAACAGCGGTATTTGCATTACCAAAAGCTAGCCTACACCATATTCTTTGCCGCCATAAAGCCACAACATTACTTCCAAGAGCACAAGATCATCGTGGTGAGCATAGCTCCCATGAGGGATATAATCAACAACAGCAATGCCATGGGACACATTGCTAAGTGGGGAATCGAGCTAGCAGCTTTTGACATTGAGTACAAGCAAGGATCAGCCATCAAGTCCTAGATACTTGCCGACTTTGTCGCTGATTGGACAGAGATAGCAGAAAACACTGATACCCCGGAGTTAGAATATTGGACCATCCACTTTGACAGGTCGAAAGCGCGCGGGGTTCAGGGGCTGGCGTGGTGCTCAAATCACCCCATGGAGATAAATTGTTCTATGTATTACAGATTCACTTCACGGTGACCAATAACATTGCCAAATATGAAGCAGTGTTACATGGACTACAAATTGCTAAAGACATTGGCGTTAGCCGAATCATGAAATACAGAGACTCGGATTTCATTGCCTAGCAAGTATCTAACCACTTTAGAGCAAATAAACACATGGAATCTTATCAAGTTGTCATGGAGAAATTATCTAAATTGTTCAAAGGGTTTGAAGTTCAACACATCCCTCGAGCAGAAAATGAGGAAGCAGATGCACTATCAAGAATAGGCTCTACACGAAAAAAGGTCCCGGATGGTGCATTTCTGGAGCACCTAAAAGTTCCCTCTATCATAGGAGTTGATGAGGAGTACAAGACCAAATCCAACTCACCACTCATAGTAGTTCTGGCTATTATCCCTAGCTAGACAAAACCCTACCTTGATTTCTTGGTAGATGAAAAATTACCGAAAACGAAGTTGTGAGTCGGCAGATCGTACGACGAGCAAAATCCTATACGGTTATCAATGGTGAGCTCTATAAGCGGAGTGTATCTGGTTGTTTTCAGCAATGCATTTCTCTGGAAGGAGTGAAAATACTAAGGGAAATCCATGAAGGCGAATGTGGTAGTCACGCTGCAGCCAACTCTTTAGTGGCAAAAGCTTTTTGACATAGATTTTTCTGGCTTACAGCTAAGGCAAATGCCAAGAAACTGGTCAAGACATGCAAAGGTTACCAAAAATACACCAAACAAGCTCATGTTCCGGCTGATCAGCTACGGACAATTCTGATTACATGGCCATTTGTGGTCTAGAGGCTTGACATGGTAGGACCGTTTAAACAGGCACCAAGTGGATTTACTCACCTACTAGTGATGGTGGATAAATTTACAAAATGGATCGAGTCTAAACCCGTAACAAGCTGCGATGGAGCCACATCCAAAATATTCATCGAGGATGTCATAATCCGATTTGGCTATCCACACAATATTATTACAGACAATGGGAGCAATTTTTTAATGGGAGAGCTTGCTGAGTTTTGTGAAGAACAAGGGATCCAACTCGATATTGCGTCAGTCGCACATCCACAAGCTAATGGACAAGTTGAAAGGGAAAACAGCTTATATTTCAAGCCTCCGACCTCGGCTCGAAGCACCACTTCAGCATGTTGTGGGGGCTTAGGCGGATGAATTGTCGTCTATTATTTGGAGCTTACGAACTACTCCTAACAGGTCAACTGGATACACACCTTTCTTCTTGGTCTATGATGCAGAGGCAATACATCTAAGTGATCTCATGCATATTTCTCCCCGAGTTGCTGCGTATGTCAAAGAAAATGCCGAAGTTTCTCGAGAAGATGACCTCGATGTACTTGAGGAAGATCGTATAGTTTCTGAATAGATATCTATAGACTATCAGTAGAAGTTACGCAAGTATCATAGTCAGAGAGTCAAAATTGTTCCTTCAGAAAGGACGATCTAGTTCTCCAACTAGTGCAACACAGAAAGCATAAACTTTCCCCAATTTGGGAAGGTCCCTTTATGGCTTGCAGAGTACTGCACAACAAGTCATATTATTTAACCGACATGAGACCAGACAAAGAAAGACCTGCTACTAGGAAAAGAAAGAGAGTTGGAGGAAGTACAAACCCGGATGAGTTAGACCGTCCATGGAATATTGCTCAGCTACATCCCTTTTATTCTTAATTTTCTTTCTTTATAATCATATCAATGTACATGTTCAAAGTGAAATAAAGTATTGGTTTCCTCAATGTTTTCTCAGACGTTTTAGTACCATATTATTTCCGAATGATCATGTCAAAATCGAAAATCCCAGAATACTTCAAAGTACTTTATGCTCATGTTTGATTTGGTTAGATTTCCGATTCTAAAAATGCTACCCTTGGGTGTATGTCTCATTTTTCTGTTTGTACTTTGGTTTTCATCTGATTGCTTAGACACAGGTATTTTCCAAGTAGTGAATTGTTTGTACTAGAAGTCAGCTTTGTTTCCGAGTTTAAACTAGTTTAGCAATTGAGCTCCATTGCTCAGCAGTGTTTCCGTATTAAAGGTTTGCCGGCTCAGGAAAGGGATGAGATAGAAAGCCAGATAAACGTTAAGTATGAACAAAAATTGCTTAAGTAATTTTCAAGCACAGCAAAAAACAACCAAGTGATGGAGTGAAAGCGCAAGTTCTTAAAAATATCACAGGCAAATAAATATTTTATATTACACCACTTGTTCTCAAATAATGCATAGTTTTTTAAACTCTATGCTGCAAGTGGAGGATTTGCTGACCCGTTGTTTCCACTATCCAAGTCACCCTGATCTCTGTCCGAGATGAGGATGTTAGACTCAATATTTTCGTCGTCGTTGGAGGCTTTAGTTTCTTTAGCTAGGGGGCTTGGTGGCACCACGACGGATTGGAAGAATGGCTTTTCGTAGCTGGTCATCTTGGCCACGCGACAAGCATATCTGGCACAAGACTCCCAAATGGCCCTGACATCTTGATCGTTGTTGTCTTCATCAACAGTTAAAATAGCCTTCGTGACTTGCCAGATGTCGATACTACCACGATGACTCATCACCATGGTAAGGGTATTCTGGGCAGCCGTCCGAGCATACGACATATTCCAGTCTTCCACGAGTTTTGTAAATTCCTTCGCCTTGTCCTACATTTCAAAGGCAGATAGCGTGTGTAGGTCGGGGAATCCAGCAGCCTCACCAACCTCTTCAAGAGTTTGGCAGAAGTCATGAATTAGATCTCTGACTGCGACAAGTCGGTCATTGCAGGACTCGGACGAAGATGAATCCAGAATGTTAAGGGGTCCTGTGAAAAGATAAAATAACTAATTGTGACAAAATTAAGTTGGAAAACATCAACGCGGGAAAGTATATGGCATTGGCTGTAAACTTACCAAAGATGGTTTCATATATTTTGGTAGTTCTACCCGAAGTGCCTGGGCAATATAATCTTGCCTATCCATGTCTGCCTTTAAAACTTTGATTTCTTTGTCTTGGCGGGTGATGACCAAGTATAGGGGGTGTATCGCAGTATTTTTGATAAGTAAGAGTGTCGAACCCAACAAGGAGCAGAAGGTGCTGGCTAGTGGTATGGATCAGGAATTCTCTGCAAATACTTAGCAAACGGATTTTTAGGGGTTTTTGGTAAAGCAAGTAAACAAAGTACGAGTAAATAAAATATAGTAGGAATAAATGCAGCAAGTGGCCCAATCCTTTATGCAGCAAAGGACAAGTCGGTTGTATTACTTAAGATGACCAAACATTCTCGAGGAAACATGGGAAGACTGTCAAGTGCTTTCGCTTCATATAGTTGATTAATCTTCTTTATCTTGCTAAGTGTTGTGTGGGTGAACCTGTGCTAATGTACCGACCTTCCTAGGACTAATACATAATGTTGATTATACCCCTTGCAAACATCCATAAGTATAAGAAAGTAATTAAGGTAAAAACCTAACCACAACTTTAAACTCTAAGACCCTTACGTCCCTTGTGCAATGGTTTCCTAACGGGGGTTCAGGTTTCTGTCACTCCGACAACCCCTACAATTAGTAGCCAAATGCACAATGCATTCCCCTAGGCCCATATAGGTGAAGTGTCATGTAGTCGACGTTCACATGACACCACTAGAAGAAGTACACCACAACTTAAATATCAAACTATTGAATCTTTCTCAACACAACTCCACTACTAACAACATGACTTCTCCCATGTCCTCAAGAACAAAACGAACTACTCACAAGACATCATATGGATCATGATCAGAGATGGAATAATGATGTATAACAATCTGAACATAAAAAATAATTCAACGGTTCACTCAATAGCATCAACTACAAATAGTAATCAACACCAGGAAAGTTTCCCCTATGAACTATGCAAGATTCAACCCAATTGTTACAGCAATATGGAGATGGTGATGATGGTGCTGATGGTGATGATGGTGGTGGTGATGATGATGATGATCCCGATGAAGTCCATCTTGATGGTGGTGTTGATGGCAACGATCTCCCCTCTCCGGGAAGGAATTCCCCCGACAGAAATCTGTCTGTTGGAGGGATCTTTCTCTCTCGGTGTTTTCCATCCCGCAGAGGCGGCGGAATCTTTCTGTGGTCGCTCCTCGAGTCTTAGGGTTTCGGGAGGATAATATACGCCATAGGGGAGTGCAAGGGGTGGACCAGGGCGGCCACACCACCTGGTGGCGCGACCTAGGGTGGCCCCCGCCAGGGGGTGGTGTGGGCCCCCTGTGGCCCATCTCCAGCCCCCCTTCTGGCTTCCTTCGTCTTCTAGAAAAATAGGATTTTCCCTATATTTTCCCGGATTTTCTGATCTTCGCGAATTTTGCCTCCAAACAGCACCTTTTCCATCAGAATCCTGACTGCAGCGGTCCATGCTCCAAAAGTCATCAACCATGCAAAAACAGATGAAATAACATAAGTATCACCTCTCAATATGAAATATATCAATGAATACCAGTGAATTATGACAGAGAATAGTGATGCAAAATGGACGTACCAACTCCCCCCAAGCTTAGACTTTGCTTGTCCCCAAGCGAAACTAAGCTCAATAAACATGACCTCAGGTTTATGGAGTGAAGAGTCGATAAAAGAATACGGACAAGAAGCATCACATTCATCAATACATAGATCATAAAAGAAGACAACTCACTATTATATAACTTACTTGCAATAGGTAAAGTAAACACAATAAATATACATGAAGTAAATCATAATTGGTAATGGCAAACTTAGCTCTTGGTCGAAGAATAGTTGATAATTGGCTGGAGTTCAGAAATAACTGATTTTTCAATGAAAGCTTTCAAAGTAGTAAACATCAAGATAAGAGCAATGTGCAAAACAAGGAACATAAGAAACATGATTGAATAAATCATCATATGAATGAATGAAACACAACAACTCAAAATACTTGCTGAGATAGAAGGGAGTAGGTTTACTGACTCAACTAAAAGGTAAAAGAAAGGCCCTTCGCAAAGGGAAGCAGGGATTGCAAGTTTCATAACACGCTCCCAAAAATTATGATACTTACTAGCTTTCAGCTCTCATTTCCCCTATCATAGGCATCTTTAGGTGAATAAGGTTAAAGTGATCAAATATGAGGATATGCATTGGCAAGTTGTAAGTTGAGAATCTCATGTCCCTTGAATACGAGGGCCGCTCCTCATGCTACTCAAGTTTAGTCACCGGTAAGTTCTTGTCATTGTAAGCATATGTGTATCATAGAGAACCGCCAACGGGGTACCCCTTGCCCGATGATACGGAAGAATCCCCATATCAAAATGACAAGGCAAGCAGACAACAAGCATCTCAGCAATGTTCTTATTTACCATGGGAATATGGTGCTTTTTTCTCTCTTTCCTCTTTTCATAATATCTCTTTTTTTATTTTCTTTTTCTCTCTTTTCTCAATATCGGACTCTTTTTTTATAAGAATAATGCTTCATAGATGCTCGTTATGGTTACGCTGCAGGTTTCCACCATGTCAGCATGGATTAGACCAGCAGCCCGGGCGTTTCTCTAACATATATACATAACTCCATGGACTTACAAGCTCCCCTTTCATTTCACACTGACGACATCCATAGACAAAAGAACATGATATCAACTAGGTACAAGTACCAGTGCAATGTTGAAAGCGTTCCCCATAACAGCATGGTTCTGCTAATTCACAACTTACAAAGCGCAAGCATATACGCAACATAGGTGAGAACAATGGTTCAAGTTTATTAAGTGCAAGAAAGTAAAGTGTGCCGTCAAGTTAGTGAGAGCTTTAATCACTAATTTTCACATAACAAGTTTAATTTGGGAGGTAGATAAAACAAGAATTTACTTGAAATAGCAATAATGCTACTATGTAGGTATGGTGGACACAAATGGCAAAGGTTTTGGTTTAAAGGAGGTGGATGCACGAGACGAATTTCCTCTCAGTACAGGTTTTTGGCTAGCAAGGCTAGGTAGCAAGTATAAGAGTTGAAGGAAACAAACAAACATACAATGATAAAGACAAACATGCAATCTTCCTTGGAAGCACAAAAGATCTTAACTAGAAAATACTAAACTTATGAGCAAATCAAGAAAGATGATGAAATTATATTTCTTTAGAGTACTTTTGTCTTTTTCATTCAACTCTTCAAAAATAGTGTTGCTACTGACCGAGCCAGGTTTGCCAAAACCAACTAAATTAACTCAATGATCCCAGAGTGACACCAATACTAACAACAAGATCAATCATATAACCACGAATTGAAAACTAAAATAAGCTATGCAAAAGAGTAAATGATAGAACTTCTCATGAATATTCCATAACGGTAACTCACACCAAGGGATACATATCTAACGAGAGAGGGGACACTTCCATAATACAAACCATCCTACATGATAACTTTTCTATTCATGATATGACTCTACCAATAAGGTAAAAAGATAGAAGATAGTGATATGATACCGCGGCACTCCCCCAAGCTTGGAACAAACCAAGGGGATGCCAAACCTGATGACGAGTTACTCCTTCGGTGGTGGTGGTATCCTCTCATCTTCGTCCGACTTCCAGGGTAAGGGCTTCCCATCAACAAAGGACATCGTGGTTTCCAGCATCCTGAAACTTGCAGCAGCACTTATGCGTTCAAACCTAACCTCATACTCACAGTTTTGATTTTGAACATCATAGAACTGTGCTTGCAGTTTGTTGGTTGTTTGGCAGAGTGAGAGGACTTCATCCTTGAGTTCAGCAGTCTCCTTTTGGTGCTCGGCGATGAGTTCGGAACAAATCTTATGGATGATATCCACTTCGCGCTCCGCCATCTTCTTGTACCTAAAGACTTCTTGCTCTAGTGCTTCCATCTTGTCCTCCAGACTGCCTTCACCTTTAAGGCATCGAACCTCTTTTATCCGGAGTTCCCCATCTTCAAGCAACAACTCCTTGGGATGAATCTTCAACTCTCTCATGTATGGGTTGATGATATCCTCTAAAGAATCTTCCTTAGCTGATCCAGAGGAAGACATTGTAGCTCCAAATCTAGGACTCTACCTGTCAGAAACAGATCAAAACGAAAACACGACAAAAACACAATATACAAACCTCGAGGGATCCGGGGGATTATATATTATGAAGTTTCATATCAAAAGGAAGGTACTGGGAGAAAACGAGTCGGAGGCGGAGTCCGGGGTGGACTCACCACCTGGTGGCACGGCCAGGGGTGGGCCCGCGCCATAGGGTGGTGTGAGCCACCCTGGTTCCGGTTCCGTCCCTTTTTCGCTTCGTAGCTTTCCATATTGACTAAAAACTGCAAAAATATAGTTGGATAGTATTTTCACGGAACTTTTCTTACCAGAACTGTTACCTATTTGAAAACAGACTCTACAGGTCTCTGAATTTGGTCCTTGATAAATTTTTCTGGAGTTACCACTTAAATAATATCAATTTCTTCATCTTCATACACTTATTACTTGAGTCATAAAACCTTTCTCTTCCTTATTACACCATTATCTCCACTTCCTGGAAATTTCTTTCACACAAAATTTCACACAGTTCTCATTAGCAACATTAGTATAAATGAAGTGATAAAACCTTTTGAGTCCAACTTCAACTGAAAACGATCAAAACATAGGCTACTATAGCAATTCCTTCCGAAAACCCAAAAACAATTCAAGAAGGGGATCGAATAAAGAAGCAAATGCAAGAGTGGCAAAATCTGTCAAAACAGACCAGCAGGTAAAGATCAATTTTTTCAAAAATCTTATGTTCCTCAAATCAAAAAGTGCAAAACTAACGAAAGTTAAATAACAACCTGGGGCAGAAGCACAAAAATTTACATCTCAATCCGACCTACAGAGATCTCTCACGAATTTTTATGGTGAAGCGCAAAAATCTGTTTCGGGACAACAACTTCCCCAAATCTTACTTCTCTCTCATTAGAGGTTGATCTTGACACAAAAACCAAACAAAACGGATAAGGAGCGGTTATTACCAAAGTAATAACTTCCAAGACTCAAAGAAACAAAAACAAACCGAAAGCAAAAACAAATTGGGTTGTCTCCCAAAAGGCTCTTTCTTTATAGCCATTAAGATGGGCATGATAATTTTGAAGATGCTCACTCAAGAATATGAATTGAAGTGAAAGAGAGCATTAAGAAGAAAAAACACACACACATTTAAGTCTAACCAACTTCCTATGCAAGGGGATTTTGTAAACAAACAAGTTGTTGAAACTAGAGGTTACAAGCATAGGAAGGCAAAAGAAGTGCAACATAAAAACTTTCAGCATAAAACGGGGAAACTTGATATTATTGAGATACATAAGAACACTTTTCCATCTCTCATAATAAGTTTCAGTATCATGCATAAACTTAACAATATAACTATCACAAGAACCATCATAGCAATGATCACTTATTCTAACAGAAAACACAGGAATACTAGCTCTCATAACACTACTTTGTGAAATAATATTAGAGGTATCCTTACAAAGGATAGTGTGTCCCTCTTTTTCATATTTAGTAACAAAGTCTTTCACATTTGCTATTATAGGTTCAACAACCATCTGTTTATCAGGTTCAACAGCTTCATTCGTACTTTCATTAACCATACTAGCTATCATAGAATGTTCCTTTATCTTAACTGGGAAAGGCATTTTCTCAATATAAGGTTTAGGTAAGATATGATTAGCAGTATAAACTTCAGTATTTCTTGCAGGAACACTCTTAGCAATATCATTATAAGGTTCATGATAGTTATTCCACTTCTTCTTAGGCACTTCAATATAGGAAGCAAAAGCCTTAAAATAAGAAGCAATAGCTTGAGAGTCTAGACCATAAGCATTTTTAATATTTTGAAAGTCATCAGGTCCCATAAAATATTCAATGCATTCATAATCATAATTTATACCTGACTTTCTACCTTTGTCATTCTCCCAAGCTTCAGCATTGTCTTGAATACGGTCCAGAAGATCCCATTTAGCTTCTTCTTCCATGCGAGTGAACGATCCAGCACAAGAAGCATCCAATAAATCTTTGTCATGTAGAGGGAGCCTTGCATAAAAGTTATTGATAATAATATTGTTGGGAGCTCATGAATGGGACATTTGAGCATTAGTAACTTCAATCTCCCCCAAGCTTGAGCTGTACTCTCTCCATCAAGAGGCCAAAAGTTGTATATTTGATTCCGATCTTTATGAATCTCACTAGGAGGATAAAAATTTGAATAAAAGAGAGGTACTATTTCCTCCCATTCTAGAGCTTGACCATTCTTCAGCAGCTTATACCATTTCTCAGCTCTTCCTTTTAGCGATAATGAGAATAACTTCTTCTTAACTTGATTTGTAGTAATACCTGCACACTTGAACAACCCACATAATTCGTGTATAAAGAGTAAATGATCACCGGGATGGACAGTTCCATCCCCAACATACTAGTTATCCATAACAAGATCAATAATTCTTGTAGGTATTTTAAAAACATCATTCTCAGGTGGTGGTTTATCTACTACCTTAGCAGTGGTAGTAGCATTACCAAATAAGAAACTCAGTGAATTTTCCATAACGAAAATAAAGCAACTAGCGTATAAACAATACTCACAAGAGAAGTTTCCTTTACCAGTTCCACTCTCCAATAGCTTCACTTCACTCCGACAGCGGCGCCAGAAAATATTCTTGATGACCCACAAGTATAGGGGGTGTATCACAGTATTTTCGATAAGTAAGAGTGTCAAACCCAACGAGGAGCAGAAGGTGCTGGGTAGTGGTATGGATCAGGAATTCTCTGCAAATACTTAGCAAACGGATTTTTAGGGGTTTTTGATAAAGCAAGTAAATAAAGTACGAGTAAATAGAAGACAGTAGGAATAAATGCAGCAAGTAGCCCAATCCTTTATGCAGCAAAGGACGAGCCGGTTGTATTACTTAAGATGACGAAACATTCTCGAGGACACATGGGAAGACTGTCAAGTGCTTTCGCTTCATATAGTTGATTAATCTTCTTTAGCTTGCTAAGTGTTGTGTGGGTGAACCTGTGCTAATGTACCGACCTTCCTAGGACTAATACATACTTGTGATTATACCCCTTGCAAACATCCGTAAGTACAAGAAAGTGATTAAGGTAAAAACCTAACCACAACTTTAAACTCTAAGACCCTTACGTCCCTTGCGCAATGGTTTCCTAACGGGGGTTCAGGTTTCTGTCACTCCGTCAACCCCTACGATTAGTAGCGAAATACACAATACATTCCCCTAGGCCCATATAGGTGAAGTGTCATGTAGTTGACGTTCACATGACACCACTAGAAGAAGTACACCACAACTTAAATATCAAACTATTGAATCTTTCTCAACACAACTCCACTACTAACAACATGACTTCTCCCATGTCCTCAAGAACAAAATGAACTACTCACAAGACATCATATGGATCATGATCAGAGATGGAATAATGATGTATAACAATCTGAACATAAACAATAATTCAATGGTTCACTCAATAGCATCAACTACAAATAGTAATCAACACCGGGAAAGTTTCCCCTATGAACTATGCAAGATTCAACCCAATTGTTACAGCAATATGGAGATGGTGATGATGGTGCTGATGGTGATGATGGTGGTGATGATGATGGTGATGATCCCGATGAAGTCCAACTTGATGGTGGTGTTGATGGCGACAATCTCCCCTCTCCGGGAAGGAATTACCCCGGCAGAAATCTGTCTGCCGGAGAGATCTTTCTCTCTCGGTGTTTTCCGCCCCGCAGAGGCGGTGGAATCTTTCTGTGGTCACTCCCTGAGTCTTAGGGTTTCGGGAGGATAATATACGCTAGAGGGGAGTGCCAGGGGTGGACCAGGGCGGCCACACCACCTGGTGGCGCGGCCCAGGGTGGCCCGCGCCAGGGGGTGGTGTGGGCCCCCTGTGGCCCATCTCCAGCCCCCCTTCTGGCTTCCTTCGTCTTCTAGAAAAATAGGATTTTCTGTATATTTTCCTGGATTTTCTGATCTTCGCGAATTTTGCCTCCAAACAACACCTTTTCCATCAGAATCCTGACTGCAGCGGTCCATGCTCCAAAAGTCATCAACCATGCAAAAACAGATGAAATAATATAAGTATCACCTCTCAATATGAAATATATCAATGAATACCAGTGAATTATGACATAGATTAGTGATGCAAAATGGACGTATCAGCGGGAAATGGTTCGATCACACTCTTTGGTGGCCATGTTGCTGGATTTGAGAATATTGCTGACACTACGTTCGTGGTCAGCCTTCAGCTTTGTGAGCTCACCTCAGAATTCGGCATTCTCTGCCTCCAAGACCTTGAAATTTGCTGACACTAAGTTTGGATGACTGATTCAGCAAACCTGGAATGGCAAGGGAAAATTTAAAGTCGAGTAAAAATTCGGCACAACAATCAAACATACAATAGGAGAGTCAGAAATGATTACCTTCCACCTCGTCCTTCTCAACCTTCAGTTGTGCATTTTCAAGCCAAAGAGATTAGACCTCTTTCCGCTTGTTGCATACATTCTTCAACAATCCTGGTTGTAACAAGTAACTTTCTGTAATACAGAATAGTAACCAGGATCAGAAGTCTACTAAGACTTGGGCTGTTATTTTAACTAAGTTAAATTTCCAACACGATCGTTGGGGGCTACACTACTTCGTTCTTGGGCATCCTAAAATCATAAACTCATATTTGTGTATTTTAAAATTCCTATCCGACTTCATGCTTGGGGGCTATAGGATATGATATAAATACAGTAAAAGAGTCGGATAACGACTTACAATGTGCTCACGATGCAGCATGTTGCGGCTGGTGTTGATCTCAGTAGAAACCTTCTCGGATAAGGTTAAGAATGTACTTGTGGAGGCGGAACTCCACCATCCCTTAGTCTCTCATCTCGAAGATGAATTTGGCCTAGATAATCTTCAAGTTTGACATCTTTGGCTTCTTGAGCCTCTTCCTCAGCAGAAATATTCCTGGACTCCAGGCAAGCAAAGGCAAGTTTCCAAATGTCTTCTGCACTTTTCCTAGTAGGGCCAAGGTTGGCGTCACCAGCAATCTTCATAATATTCTTGGCAAAGATATCAGCTGAGGGATCATTACCCTTAGAGGGTTCACCCTTATCTATTCCTGAGTCACCAATAGTGACATTGGTTTGTGAACTGGTTTTCACAAGCTCTTCAATCAAGCCTTAGCATCTCTAGCATGCGGTGACAGAATATCCTCTGGTACTAAAGATGTGTTAGGTTTGGGAGTCGGGGGAACGGTGGCAGGAGAATTCAAGTTCAACTTCTGCTGGCGCATCGTCTTCACGGGTTTCCCCTTCCCCTTCATCAACGGTTTAGCTCTGAATCATAAGATGAATACCATTATGATTTAGAGAGAATACAAAGAAAAATACAAGTAATGATAGAGGAACTTACTTTTTGACGATTGACAGTGTTTTGCAGGCCAGCTGAAACAACCGGAGTCTTATGTTTCCGAGTAAGTGTCTCTGGCAGTTTTCCAGTTCCTCCTCCTTATAAGGAGGAATTAGATCTTCAGGTGGATAACCCTTGAGGGGATCAAGCTCCGACTCGGGGAGGTTAGCATGCTAAAAGTCGGAAATGTCTCAACATTGTGATATGATAAAATATAAAGACGGACAGAACACGGCAGGTAAAAGATGAATAACTTACCGAGATGAGAGGATTCTCTGCTGTTTACATTTGCATGGAGACCTTTGGTACTTTCCGGTTAACCCGTTCCTTGTCAACCACTAAATCTGAGTCTTGTAATCCTTGGAGGGGATCGAGGTAGCGCTAACCTTCAAGTTGTCTTTCTTGTCAAGGGTGACTGAATGCATCAGCCAGTCCTCGTGGTACTGAAGAGGTTGAATCCAACGTACTAGCCAGCAATGGAATAAGTTGGATCCCTTTAGGCCCTTATTCTTCATCAATAACTCAATCCAGCTCTTGGCGTGGATCAAGTATTTAGTCAGAGCCGATGCTTCTACATCCCTAGATTCTTGGTGGGTTGCAGCATTGTCGACAAAAACAAGCAAGCCTTCCAGCTTGCCGGGGGCCGGCATGTCCTTATGATAAAAGAAGGTTGTTGGCCATTTCTTCATTGAATCACTAGCTATGACCTTAGGGTAGACTCGATCTCTACTAAGGACTAAGCTAAGAGTTCTGGTGTTGTAGGGAATACTGGCATTGATAGAATTTTTTGGGGTACTAAAGTGAAAAAGAGCAGACTCGGTTTGATTCCGGGAAATCCCTCGCAAAGAGAGACATTGGCACTAAGCTCTAGTTAATTACATCGGAAAAGAACTCCAACGACGGAAGGCTGAGGCCGTGATCCAGATGGGTTGTGAAGTGAACCCATTCGCTATCATGCAGTGCAGGGAGGATCTCGTTGAAGCCACCCCGCCATGCGCCAGCATAGAGCAGTCATTTTTCCTCTATGATCTTGATCTTCTCGTTGTTGATGACGCAGGGGATCCAAATCCTGTGGTACTTCTTGTCCTCGACCGCTGATGATTCCGCACCCGCGGAACTAGAAGGATCGACCATATCGTCAGAGATTGACCGAGAATGGGCTGCACTAGTGGATTTGGTGGAGGAGCAAGAGGAGGATGAGAAGCACATGGTTTCTCTAGGAAGAGGAAGAACATGAGAAGCGGTGGAGAATAAAATGATGTGTTTTCCCTCTTATAGTCCATCTTCACCAAGGTTAGCACTAAATGTGCCGGATTACCGCCACGCATCATGGAACGAGAGGGGAAACTTCCTCATGAAGCCTTCGCCGTCTCGATCTCTTCGTTCGCATTAAAATGGTGCCTCAGTTCAACACGATGTGGGACCCACCAATGGTCACGCTGAGAGAATATTTGTTAGCGACGTGACAAGACCTGAAAAGTTGTTAGGTTATGCCATAGACCAAATTCTGGCTCAGTTTGAAATCAAGCGTGGAAGCAATGATGAGATGTCAACAAGTTTGACTCACTTGTGACTCGGATCCTACACTTTTGTTTTGAAGTTTTAGGAACCCTTCAAGATTCTATAGCCGAAGAAGAATCAAGCTATACGATGGAATCCGACTTTGGATCTTGGAGGCTTACGGGGGCTACTGTTGGGGATATACTTTCTGGGTATAACTAATGTGACTCGCTAACCAGAGTGGCCCACTTCTGGGTTAGAGCTATGCTCCACGGGCGGCCAAGTCAGAGAGAGAAGATGGAAGCCCATGCGACTACGGGAAGGCCCAGAAGACTTATCGACTTAGGCATGTAGGAATACTTGTAGTCCAAGATGTACTCTGTACCAACTATGTATCGTAGCCGGATAGGACTCTCATGTAAACCCTAGGCCGGATCACTATATAAGAAGACCTAGGGACCAGCCTTTAAGGCATGCAGTACCAACCACAACTCACATAGGCGAAACCTATATTGTAATCTGTTGTACTTCCGGCTCTGTCGATATACTGGATTGCTAGCAGGAGTAGGATCCGTCCATCGTAGTCGGATCTAAACCTGGGTAAGCTTGTGTGCTCACCATCCCAGACAACCGTATGTCTCAAACCCCACCTTTTCCCATGCCTCGAGGACCCCCCCATGGCGTACTTGTCTTTAATCCGACGACACCCTCTAGCTGAGTAGCCAAAATGTCCAGTAAGTTGAGCACACCTTGACAGAATGCACTACATGTGGCGGGGCGAAGCGCGCATTTTCATCTAGTAAGCGTTAAAACGCATCGCACGGAACCACTAATTTAGTGCGCCCGGCGGTCGACGCGCTCCAGCAGATGCACGAAAATAAAACGCACAGTAAAATGTTTGCCACGCATGGCAAAACTTAGCAATGCGTGTGCTAAATTTACCGTGTCGGCTCTGGCATGGGCGATAAAAACAGGGTGCGCATGCACCAACCATCGCTGAAGTTTCACCCTCTCCTCTTCCTTTTCCCCACCGCTTGCCACCTCGCCATCCGTCAAGTGCCCTGCTTTCATCGCGGTCACCTGTACATCATGAGCACACCAACCGCCACTGAAGTTTCACCCTCTCCTCTCCCCCCCCCCCCCCCCCCCCGCTTGCCGGCTTGCCGCTCGTCCAGCGCTCGCTTCCGCCGCCATCGAATGGCACCACACCGTTGGAACTGCTTCGACTTCCGCTAGATGTGCACACCCCCAACAGAAACTGCTACAAGATTCATGGCGGCAGTGAGTGCATCTTCCTCGGCACCTTCGAGAGCATGCAAGAGGCAACGTGCATGTTCACAGCGGCGTGGCATCTTGGCCACTAGCGCTACGAGATGAACTTCGATGACATGCAGACGCGCGAGCAAGCGGAGATGCTCGCCCCACCACCACGACTTATCACCGACGAGGAGAGGAGGCACCACTGTGCGCAGCTCCGATGCCTCTGCCATGTCGAGGAAGACGAGCATCTAAGGGTGGAGTAGGCCGCTCGCTTCACGGAGGACGTCAACACCGAAGTCAGCTTCTACGTGCATAGGAAGGAGGAGCACAAGGCGGATCACACGGCGAGGACGGCCGACAAGGCACCCCGCCGGGCCTTCATTGAGGCGCAATTGTCCACAGATGATTGGCAATGACGATGAATGTTGGGTCGACTAGTTCTAGTTGACACCGTGGAGTCCTCACGGAGGACGAGTCAGATTTGGACATTTATACTAGTAGGTTTTACTTACTAGTATCTATGTTTCGTGGTATTCCAAACTATGTTATCGTGTATTTACTAGTTTATCTGAAGTTTATTTTGAGTCTTTTTTTAGTTTGGATACAAAATTGGTTTGTGGACCAATATTTTAGTCAGGTGAATGTATGTTGCAGCGCGTTGAATTTAGCGCACCCAGTGAAGCGGCACACAACCGCGCATGCTAAAAAACAAAACAGACGCTGCAAACCAATTTTAGCGCTTCGTATTTTGAAGTGGTTGTTGGAGTTACTCTAAGAACCAACGGCTATCTCGGTCAAGAAATATGGCTCAGCCTTGGGTGAGCACAAGATATTGGCTCGGCTTTCGTAAGTGAGCCCGTGTAATAGCATGTAATCTAGTATCTGTCTTCCTTAGAACTTGTCTTGGATGGAAAGGCTTTGGACAAACTCGTTGTGAGGGTGGTTGGGCAAAATAATGAGGAACACCACCTACTCCTAATAAATTCCAAATTGCACATCTCTGATTCAATTTCTAGATCCACCCAGTGAGCCTTTCATAAAGGGGATCACATTCTGGTATGAGAGTCGCTGACCCTGGCACTTCCTCAACATACCCACCATACCAGGAGCGTGTGTCACTACACGATGGACCAAACATGGAGGAAAATAACTGCCACGAAAAGTGGACTTATAGAGGCAATTTGACTACCAAAATAGATGTGTTGTGCAGTGATGGAGAATTTGACACCAAAGGCGATGGTGATCTTCCACGTGCTCAAGAGTACAATCTGAGCAAAATTTAACTGCAAGCTCAAGGAGCAATAGGATGGCATGGTGACGGTGTTGAGCAACATGCTCGATTCATGCATCTAGACTCTCACCCAGAAGATTGAGAGCGTTCGGGAGGACATCGGTGTCGACATCGTCCAGATCCGACAGGAACATGAACACGAGGGGCATGAGGAACAGGTGAGAAAGTTATCTATAGCACTGATCCTGAGATGTAAGAAGTCGAAATCACCCCCCTAAGTTTGGTCTACTACCCCCCCCCTCCCCTAACTATTAAGTGGGGCAAACTACCCCCTAACTATCCTAAACCAAACATAATACACCCTATGCGTTGAGAGCAGTTTTGAGAGCTATATTGGCCGCACTGAACAGCGGGTTTGCACACGGAGTACAGTGGAAAAATTACCCCCCAAGTATTGGTCGGGCCGGACTCGTTCACCTGGTCGAGCCACGTGCCAAAAGTGGCGCTGATCGAGACTCATCGCGAGGAGGTCGATGTAGTCTTCTTCTCTCGCGAGGGTAGTGACTAGGTTGCAGTCCTCCTCTTCTCTCACGATGGCCACCACAGATGCGGGTCGCTCTCCTTTGCTCTTTGTCCTCCCTCTGCTCTCTCCCTCCTCTTCTTGGTCTCACCTTCAGTTCTCTCCACCCGACCGCAGGTGTGGAGGCGATGATAGTTACACTTGGACGGCTTCGACGACGGGGGATCGGTGGCATCAAATCAGGATTATAGTGTCACATCGAAGAGCAGGTCAGTTCATGATACCTAACTCTATATCAATACGATCCAAGCCAGGTGGTTTCTGTATTGTCAAAGATTGGGTTTTTAGAATTCAAAAATTCAGTAGATGCAGTTTTGATAGCAGATTCAGTTAGTGGCTATCAAAGTTCAGTTTTGATAGTAAATTCAGTTTAGTGCATAGTATCATGTACTTCACCATGTTTGCTTCTCTTATTGTAGATTCAGTTATGTTTGTATGGACAAATTCAGATGTTTCCTATTGTTTTTGTAGGATGGAATCGTTGTGTGTTTGTTTCTATTATCGTAGGAGGTTGGAATACATTGATAAGTAATGGAAGTACATTACGGGAAGGAGTGCCATGTCAACTATGCCCATTAAAAAGCTGACTCTGGAAGATTTGGAGAGGCACTTGTCTGATTACGTGGTGCTTTCCTATGAAGATTTTTTGGACATAAGTCTGAGTTGGAGACTAATTGAGAAGGAGAATAATTGTGTGTGTAGTCTTGATGAAAATACAAGTGTGAGCGGTATGGCTAGGTATGTGGCAAGAGAATCTGATGGTTTTGTTGAGATATTTGCAAGGCATCCACAGGTAGCCAGTTCAAATGAAGCGGAGGAATAATTTGCAGTTGATTACCAAGCAGAGCATGAGTAGCACCAAGAGCAGTAGCAACTTGAGCATGAGAGGCATCCACCAGGGCACCAAGAGCAGCAGCAAATTGAGCATGAGAAGTGCCCACTATGGCACCATGAGCAGTACCAAGAGAAGCAACAACTTTAGCATGAGCAGAACCCAATATGGTACCAAGAGCAGTAGCAACTTGAGCTAGATAAGCACCAAGATCAGTAGCTAGTTTAGCGTAATGTAACAAGTAAATTGCTAGTTGTGAGGGAAGCAATGCAAGATAAAGTTAAGGAGATACAAGAGATACATGAACACCAAGATGGTGAAGACATTTCAGACAATGACTATGATGATGTCCATGAAGTATATAGTGATGATAGTAGTGGTGCAGATGAAGAGGCCATTTCTAACAAAAAACAAGCACAAGAACTGAAGAAGAGAGTGAAGAGATAAATTCTTGGAGAGGAAGAGCAGAGAGCAACCAGAGTGCAAGAAGAATTCATTGTTGCGGAAAATATTAAGGAAGAGCGAGAAGATGGAAGTGATTGCTTCAACTCTAAAGACGAACTGTCATATGACAAATACAGTGATGGAAATGTTAGAAAAAGGAAGACAAAACACAGAATGTATGATGATAGTGATGAGGTGCAAGAATTTGAGGTTGGGTAGGCTTTCCATGATAGTAGACAATTCAAACAAGCACTACTCAATTATGGATTAAAAAATTCAAACACCTAATATTTCTGAAGGATGAGAGGACCAGAGTGTTGGCCAAATGCAGTGTAGAGTTCCAACCTTTAATAAGATTGATCCCTCCTGTGTTTACAATGCTAGTCCCTAGATCAATAGCTAGCATCCACAGTTTAGATGTAATATCAAGAAACAAAGGTCATAATATAACTTTATAACCAGGAATAACATAATTTTATTACATCATTACATAGCTCATTTGGCTATTACATTACATTGCAGCGGAATAACTATAAGCATTGGGTCCTTCATCTTCAAAGTGCCACAGGCAGATGTTGGTTGTAGACTTTGTAATCCTAAACAATCAATCTTCTCTAAAACAATCAACCTGCAACATTACAAGTTACAGCCACAAGGGTCAATACATTTGAATTGTATTGGCAAGTGATACTATGGTAGTATAGTGGAGTCTATCATCTATATGCATTTGGCTAAGTGGAGTTGAGGCTTGCATTGCTCAAAATAGATTTTTCCTTAACCTTTGAAAATACTAAGTTTTTGCTTTGACAAAATCATTTTCTCAATCAAAGATTGGAGATCCTTTACAAGGCATCTCTCAATCAAAGATGGAGATTTCAAACAACCCTTGTTCAAACCACAAGTTTTACTTAGAAATTTGAATGATGAGATTCTTGATTGCTTCCATGTCTTGATGCTCAAATTGTCCTTTACCAGGGACATGGCTAAGTACTTAGATTTTACACTCTGCAGAGGTGGTGCACTTTCCCCACAAGACTTGGTTTCCCAAGACAAGATCTTTCAGAAGCCTTCCCTTAGACCAACATGGACGCGTTCCAACCTATCAAACACTACCACCCACTGTCCATGTGGCTAAGTTCTTGCAACGTATATGATCATGGCAGAGCCCATATTGCCAAGTGGTTGCACTTGAAGCTTCTCAACATTTGACATATCAAATCTCTTTGTTCCTGGGTGGCCATCCACAAGTGAGACACACTAAGGTAAACCATAAAAATGGGCCTTGTGAACCACTCAACCAAAAACCACCAAGCAAGTCCCATTCCACCCAGGTGATTCATTAACTTAGTTGTTTTATTAATCAAAACACAAGTCCTCAGACTTAGAATATTTTTCCATAGTGTGAATATATATTCCACCCATGTTTTCTATTAGCTAGGCTAAGCTTGATAGTATTAGGATTCTTAACTTAGGAAAATCCTGCTAAGGATTCATCTACTAGGTTTTCCTATAGCAAGGTCTATACTTAGCAAAATAAAATCCATGCAAGTTTTACTTAGAGAAAACACTAATGCATAGTGAAAGTAATGGGACAAAAGATATTAAGCATCACTTTCCTTTTTGGTAGAGTATGGGTTCACTCCTTGTCCTTGCAACAATCACACTCTTCAAGTCACTACAAATCAATCAAGCAAGGCACAAACTCAATCTACCAATCAAGCAAAACAACACACATAAAATGACAAAGTCAAAGTAATGCATGCAAGCATGCCAAGCTTTGTTTTGTTTGAAAAAGAGGTTCCTAATGGGTCATAGACATTTGGGTACATCTAATGGTCATTTTGTAAAGTGGCAAAGTCATTTGCAAAAGGTTTCACTACAAAAACCATTTTCAAAACAAAGTGTCATTTTTATGTGGTGTAGAATATTTTTTTACTAGGGCATTAGCCTATAGGGTTCACCCAAATATGTTTTCAAATCACAAAACTTGGTGTTTAGGGTCAGAGAGTTTAAAACAAAACATTTTCTAAAGGTTTTCTTCCAAATCCATTTTTAATAAATAAACCACATTTCTATTTGACTAGAAATGGTTTTAAATCAAGGAATCCTTATTTTGTTTCACCAAATGAGTTGCTATTGCAAAACTTGGTGTTTCGGTCAGTAGGTTTGGTCTAAACCATTTTCCCAAAGTTTTTTACTCAAAAACATTTTCATAAACAAATCAATAGTTTTAATTAGCTAGAAATGGACTAAACCAATTAATCCATTCTAAACTTTTCCAAAATCATTTTCCAAGACATGGGTTGATTTCTAGGGTCAGTAAGGTCACAACAAACCATTTTGCAAAAGTTTTAACCCTAAAAACATT
The DNA here is from genome assembly GCA_023614405.1 of Avena insularis. Taxonomy (NCBI): domain Eukaryota; kingdom Viridiplantae; phylum Streptophyta; class Magnoliopsida; order Poales; family Poaceae; genus Avena; species Avena insularis. The sequence continues at coordinate 6,425 of JAJUPC010000587.1, read as the reverse complement.
TTTAAATTTTTTTTATAATCTAAACAAGCACACAAATGAATCTGCAAAAACAAGCAAACTAACAGTTACTATTTGCTAAACCAAGGGCATGGTTGGCTAGGTCTTGCTCTCCTGAATCCAACGACATAAAGTTTGTAATTTTTGGACGTGTGGATTCAAAGTTACAAGGGTTTGAAGTTTGCAAATAATTCTGTTTTCAAATCTGTTTTTAAACAGAATAGGTGACACGCGGCGCTGTCTAATTGGGTGGTACCGGTTCGGCCGGATCGTGGCTGTGGGGCATTGGATCAGATCGATCACGTCTGACGCGCGTACCCTTCGGTGTTAAATGATCTATCTAGTTCGTCCGATCTAGATCCTGCGGCTAATATCGTGTTGACCAAATTCTGGCGGCGCAGCGACGGTCGCTGGCGGCGGCGAGGTCAGGCGGTGGTGGCGCTGGTGAAACAGGAAGCAAGAGAGGAAGGGAGTAGGCTCACCACATTCGTTGACGCTTGCTGATGCTCAACGTGGTACTGGTTGGTGGAGGGGCGCACGGGGACGGGCAGGATTCCTCGCCGGAGTTGCTGTCTGGCACGGGTACGCATAGACGTCATTGGAGGCGAGGCTGTGGTCCTCGAGGAGACAAACGGAAAGCACTGTAAGACGCGCAAAGGTACAGCGGTGATGCGAGCATGAAGGAGGAGGAGAGGGGCGGTCGGATACTACCTGTGGACGTCGTCGGAGAGGAGCCAGACGGCAGCGATGCTGGAGGTTGTCGAGGGCAAGGATAGGGGGCACCCTAGGACAAACATAAGGCACCAATAGGTTCGTCAGATCATGGCAGTCACTATCGTGTCCACGAGGAAATGAGGGGAGGTCAGGTTTTACCGGGGAACGTCGCCGTAGTTGGAGCAGACGGCGGCGCTGGCTCGGGGAAGACGTTGCCGATGCTCAGGGACGCGCGCGAGCGAGCTGCGGCTGCAGAAAGGTTCACTGGGAAAAGCTGAGCACAGCTGCGTGCTCGAGGAGGCACGGGGTGGTGTGGCTTGGCCGGAATCGGCACTGGACCTCGTCGGGGCAGAGGGTGCTCGGGAAGGAATTGGAGGCGGCCTGGTGGCGAGCTTGGGGAGGAGTCAGAGGGGAAGTGAAGAAGGGACGCTGGCGTTTGATCTAGCATGGTCAAGGCGAGGTAAAGGCGCATCAATGCCGCGAATTTAAGCGTGCATTCATCGGCGGTAACAGCCGGCGTCGTTAGCGCGAGGTGGAAGAACAGGTCGTGCGGGTGTGAGAGAAGAACAGGAGGTGTGGGGTCCAGTCGTCAGCGGGAAAAGAAAGGAGGGGGAGGGTCCACTGGTCATACTCAGTGCGGGTAAGTTCCTGAGTGAGGAAAAACGGTTCGGGGGAGAGGGGCAGATGGGCTGGTGCTGGGCCTCACTGGGCTGTTTGGTTGGGCTATCCTATTCTTTATATTTTCCTGTGCTGAACTCTTTTCTTTTTCCATTTCTATTTCTATTTTTTTCTGTTTTGAATTTCAATCAATTATTCAAACATTCAACCAATTCAAACAATTCAAACAAACACCACACTTCACAACTTTGAACTTGGTTCTGTTTATCAACATAAACCAACATTCCAAAAATAAAATAATAATTTTTTATTCTTTTTAGGATCCATTCTTTAATTAAATAAAATGGATCTTTAGTTTATTAATAAAATAGGGTTTGATTTAATTAATAAAATTTCCATTTGAAATCCAAATATTTTCAAAACCAAATCAGTAGGTTTTAATTGAAAATAAAGATATTTGGAAATCTTGTTTAAAACAAAATAACCTTTTTGCTATAGGGTCCATTAATAATTAAATAAAATGGACCTTAGTTAATAAATCAAATAGGATTTGTTTATTTAAAAACTTTATTTTGAAATCTAAAATAAAACCAAAACACTTCAGTAGGTTTTATTTTGAGAATATAAAATACTTGGAAAACTTATTTTAAAAGAATAAATAAGTTTTGATGTTTTGAAAATAGTAAAAACTTTATTAATAAAACTTGGATATTTAAATCCTTTTTGTTTTATTTTAAATAAACCTCTACTATTTTAATCAAAACAAAATGTTTATTTTCAAAAGTTTGGCCAAGGTTTAATTTGGCTTTATAAAATAATCTTTATTTATAAATCTTCTACCTTATATTTTGAAAAGCAAAACTCTTTACTTAAAGATCCACAAAACCTTTTCAGTAAGTTTTTATTCAAAAACCTTTGGAAAACTTATTAAAATAAAGTAATAAGGTTTAGTGTTTAAAGAAAAAGCCTTTACTTATTTTATCAAAACAAAATATTTGAATATAAAAGTTTGGCCAAAATTAATTTGGCTCTTTAAAATATAATCTTTATTTATAAAACTATCTTTGCTTTTGAAAACCAACTCTTTTTATTTTAAAGATTCAAAATAGTAACTCCAAAACATTTTATTTGCCTTTATTAAATGTTTATCTTTATAAATCCCTTTAGGATTTTATTTGATCCAACTGGTTTGAAGTCCCAATTGAATACAAAAAGTTTCTTCTGGCCCTGAAAATCAAACAAAGTTTTATTTTATTCATTTATTTTCACATTACAAGATTTGGAAAATCTTGGGATGTGACAAGGCTACCACCCTTAAAATAAATCTCGCCCCGAGATTTGGGAAGGTTAGGGTTACAAGTTTGCTCAAAGCATCTAGGGTACTACCACCCTTAAAAAATTTCCAACTAAACTAGATGTTGGCCTTCTTGGGGTCCTAGGGAAACTTCTCTGGGCAACCATCTGCATAGTGTCCTTTGTTTCCACACTTGAAACATGTGACTAGGCTGAGATCCTTCATAGGCTTGTTTATCTTGTGCTTCATCTTTTCTGGACAATTGCTTGCATAGTGTCCTGGTTCTTTGCAATTGAAACACATCACTTGGCTGATATCTTTCTTTTCCTTTGGTATTATTGCCTCTTGTTTGTTTCCTTGGTTCTTCTTCTTTTCTGGGCATTCATTGGAATAGTGTCCCATCTCTTTGCAAGTGTAACATTGCTCTTGAGTAATATCCTTCTTGTTTGGGTTGGGGCATTTCTTCTTCTTCTTCTTGGGTTTCTCCAAAGCTAGGAGTTCTTCTAGTTCATGCTCTTCATATTTCACCACAAAGGTGGGAAATCTTTCTCTCTTCTTGGGGCAGTTACTAGAGATATGACCTTCTTCTTCACAAGAGTAGCAACACTTTATGGTCACTTTGGATTTGGCCTTATGTGGCATGGTTCTGACTTTGCCTTCATCCTTCTTGGTAGAAGTTTTTCCCTTATGGATGTTTCCAAACATTTGATACATTCCATCTTGCTTCATTTGTTGAACTATAGGATAGATGGGGCATTGAATAGGGACATGATTATTTCCTTCACATAGGAAACAAGTTACTTGAGATGTGGGACATTGGCCAACTGGATGTTCCTCTTCACAATTGGGGCATTGATCTTCATGCTCTTTGGAAGTGTGATCCTTGTCTCCACAAATATTGCAAGCTTGAGTTCCTTCTAAAATAACATCTTGGTCATCCTTGTTGTCACAAACTCCTTGGGAAGAGTTGTCTCCTATGTTGATCATTTGAGTGGCCATCCCTTGCAACAATTGGGATTGAATTTTCAAAAACCTTTGCATGGTTGGGTCTAATCCATTATTGTTGGCTAAAAACTGAGTTGTCACTTGGCTTAATTGGGTTTGGTTTGCTAGTAGTTGTTATCTCATGTTGACCTCTTGGTTGTTGTTGTTGTCACCATCCTTGATGTTGGAGTTTCTTGGAGAAGTCATCTGTTTGGGTTTAATTGGGATTAGAATAGGCAAAAGATTTCTAAGAAATCAATTCTAATCACACACATCACAATTCACACAAGCAATGTGCAAGCAATCACAAACAAACATTCCATTCAAACAACAAGTTTCAAGCATATTTTTAGGCAACAAAAATATTTTTGTTACACCACATAAGTTGGTGGGTTTGACTTAAACTAAATATGGTGGTCCATCTATATGGCTCACTTGAAATCTTTCCATCCTTCTTTGGTTGATTCTTCTTGAATGAGATCATGGTTTCCTTGGAGAATTCTTGTGTCTTGGTCACAAAAACTTCAAAGGTGATCATGGCTCCTTCTAAGTTGTGTTTCCTTAGTCTTCAAGTCTTGGGCAAAATTTCTTGTATCATTTGTAGTCCTTAGGAATATCTAAGGTTGAAGTCCTTGGTGAAAATGTTGAAGATGTTGAAGTCATTAGAGTTGATGAAGTCCTTTGCACATGGTGAAGTCTTTGGCCATGGGGTAGGTTTTGTCCATCAAGTTTGAAATAGAAGAGATGTAGAGTTGAAACCAAAATGGTTGAGGAAAGAGTTTACAAGTGTTTTTGTAAATAGTTTTTGGAACAAAATACAACTCCTATTTTCTAAGGGTTTTTGTCCAATCCTAGGTTTACAAATCCTACAGGCAACACAATGCTCTGATACCATCTGTAGAGTTCCAACCTTTAATAAGATTGATCCCTCCTGTGTTTACAATGCTAGTCCCTGGATCAATAGCTAACATCCACAGTTTAGATGTAATATCAAGAAACAAAGGTCATAATATAACTTTATAACCAGGAATAACATAATTTTATTACATCATTACATAGCTCATTTGGCTATTACATTACATTGCAGCGGAATAACTATAAGCATTGGGTCCTTCATCTTCAAAGTGCCACAGGCATATGTTGGTTGTAGACTTTGTAATCCTAAACAATCAATCTTCTCTAAAACAATCAACCTGCAACATTACAAGTTACAGCCACAAGGGTCAATACATTTGAATTGTATTGGCAAGTGATACTATGGTAGTATAGTGGAGTCTATCATCTATATGCATTTGGCTAAGTGGAGTTGAGGCTTGCATTGCTCAAAATAGATTTTTCCTTAACCTTTGAAAATACTAAGTTTTTGCTTTGACAAAATCATTTTCTCAATCAAAGATTGGAGATCCTTTACATGGCATCTCTCAATCAAAGATGGAGATTTCAAACATCCCTTGTTCAAACCACAAGTTTTACTTATAAATTTGAATGATGAGATTCTTGATTGCTTCCATGTCTTGATGCTCAAATTGTCCTTTACCAGGGACATGGCTAAGTACTTAGATTTTACACTCTGCAGAGGTGGTGCACTTTCCCCACAAGACTTGGTTTCCCAAGACAAGATCTTTCAGAAGCCTTCCCTTAGACCAACATGGACGCGTTCCAACCTATCAAACACTACCACCCACTGTCCATGTGGCTAAGTTCTTGCAACCTATATGATCATGGCAGAGCCCATATTGCCAATTGGTTGCACTTGAAGCTTCTCAACATTTGACATCTCAAATCTCTTTGTTCCTGGGTGGCCATCCACAAGTGAGATACACTAAGGTAAACCATAAAAATGGGCCTTGTGAACCACTCAACCAAAAACCACCAAGCAAGTCCCATTCCACCCAGGTGATTCATTAACTTAGTTGTTTTATTAATCAAAACACAAGTCCTCAGACTTAGAATATTTTTCCATAGTGTGAATATATATTCCACCCATGTTTTCTATTAGCTAGGCTAAGCTTGATAGTATTAGGATTCTTAACTTAGGAAAATCCTGCTAAGGATTCATCTACTAGGTTTTCCTATAGCAAGGTCTATACTTAGCAAAATAAAATCCATGCAAGTTTTACTTAGAGAAAACACTAATGCATAGTGAATGTAATGGGACAAAAGATATGAAGCATCACTTGCCTTTTTGGTAGAGTATGGGTTCACTCCTTGTCCTTGCAACAATCACACTCTTCAAGTCACTACAAATCAATCAAGCAAGGCACAAACTCAATCTACCAATCAAGCAAAGCAACACACATAAAATGACAAAGTCAAAGTAATGCATGCAAGCATGCCAAGCTTTGTTTTGTTTGAAAAAGAGGTTCCTAATGGGTCATAGACATTTGGGTACATCTAATGGTCATTTTGTAAAGTGGCAAAGTCATTTGCAAAAGGTTTCACTACAAAAACCATTTTCAAAACAAAGTGTCATTTTTATGTGGTGTAGAATATTTTTTTACTAGGGCATTAGCCTATAGGGTTCACCCAAATATGTTTTAAAATCACAAAACTTGGTGTTTGGGGTCAGAGAGTTTAAAACAAAACATTTTCTAAAGGTTTTCTTCCAAATCCATTTTTAATAAATAAACCACATTTCTATTTGACTAGAAATGGTTTTAAATCAAGGAATCCTTATTTTGTTTCACCAAATGAGTTGCTATTGCAAAACTTGGTGTTTGGGTCAGTAGGTTTGGTCTAAACCATTTTCCCAAAGTTTTTTACTCAAAAACATTTTCATAAACAAATCAATAGTTTTAATTAGCTAGAAATGGACTAA